>JAVSIQ010000195.1:0-52664 GCA_038502775.1 Hippodamia convergens
ATCGAGCGACTTATTTCTTGAAACCTTGGTGGACATTTTTTTGTCAGTTTGGAACAATAAAAATTCAAATATGTCATGACGACACCGAGTGTCAACTTTATTCTTCTTTTTCAAATCACATATATAGTCCATTTATTTTTATGAAAACAGTCAGCAGTGGCGACCTAACCCATGGCGAGGCCCTTTTGTTCACGTGATGAATATGTGATGCCAAAGTAGGTTTGGTTTGCGTATTTGTCTGATTTGTCATTTTTGACGAAAAATGCTAAAGTTATTCAAATAAAAAAATATTAGTTTTGAAATATTTCACATTGAAGAAATGCAGAGATGACAAATTCGATAAGAATTGAATTGAAGCACACTAACCTAACGTATTCTTTTTTCAGTTGTTCGTTCAATTTATGTCCATCAATATAATCCTCAGTGGAGGCTCTTGAGTTTTCAATCAGAGGACGCCATCAGGTGCGAAGCAGAAAATATAGGTATACCATTAGTGTAGTAGTAATTCGCCGGCAATATGCATACCAGAGTACAATAAAAGTGATAAAATATTCAATATCATTATGCTTTTGCTGATGATACAATAGTACTCGACTATCAAGTGACTTGGGAACAGGCTTAAAGTAGCATGAATCAAAGATTATAGAGTATAAAGATGGGAAACGCCCTTGTATCTGTGGTACTAAAATCCGACTACGATTTTTGGCTAGTTTCTTACTTGTGACACATAGATGACGCTGAAAACATTATTCAGTACAGAAAACTATTTTAATAGGCGCGAAATTCGAAACACATTTCTCATAAATTTTCATTTAATTAAATACTTTGTCGAGCTCTTAAAAAAATATCCTGATCGACAAAAAAAAAGCAGGGCTCCGCTTTTTGATCAAGATGATCTTTTCTTCTGCATATTGCTCTGAATCAAATGAAACACGCTTCTGGATTCTTTATATTTTTATTTGAAATGATTGTGTAAAATCAACTACAAAACAATAATTATGAAATTGAGGACATTTCAAAAATTTGTTCACATATTAGAGAATTATCATAACAATTTCAAGAACTTATTGTGAGTGATCTCTCGATAAATCGGACATCGATAAGTCAAACAGTTGTTCTGGACCCGATTCATACATATCTTACCCAGTGTATTTTAACCTCAATGAGTCTAGAGGGTCTAGTAGATGAGTCGAACTGCTGGAAGGGTCGTCAAGAGAACCACCACCTCTATAAGTCGTTCTTCTGACCACCATTGCCTCTATGAGTGGAACTTTTTGATCTAATGAATGAGACTGAAGAAAATTCGGTTCTCAAACAAATTATCTAGAACAATATATTTTTACCCCGAAACCTCTATCCATTTGACAACACTGAAAATAAAAAGCAATGAACAAGACAATTACATGATACGAGTTTCAAAACTTACATTTCCATTCTCATCGGTAGTGAAAAGAATGCACATTCAAGATTATTCTTTCTATTATTTCTGCAATTAATCACAATGCATTTCGAATGTCGGCCAACAAAATTTAGAACAGAAAAACACACAAACCAAGATTATGGAGTGAGCTAGGTGCTACTCTTGTAGATTTCGAGTTATTTCAGTGGAAAATACGCGAGAAAATATAATCATCATTCAGCAAAAATATTTATTCAAGTATTTCTTTCAAAAATGACAACAGCCTACTAATAATCTCTATATAATCTATGCTAAATGGACCCTAATTAAATATTTTAACCATAGACCGATTACTTTTGAAAAACAGATGTCGCTGACATCACTGTAGTTGCTTCGTTTCCCATCTTTATACTCTATAATCTTTGGCATGAATGTAAAATTGAAAAATCTGAATGATTGGTTTATAGAAAATGAACTGACTTTTACAAAAACTGAACGTGCTAATTTTGGTCGTTATGTAGATAGTGTCCCGCATAGTACTGAGATCATAATAGACGATAAACAAATAAGTAGAACGAATGTAACTAAATATCTAGGAATTTTTCATGGATTTTAACCTCAGATGGGACTGACATATTCAACATGTAATTGAAAAAATAAGATATATTCTATACTTAATTTATAATCTTTAACATTTGCCTGAAAAATATTAGAGGTAATTAACTATGCGTATGTATATGGTATAATCAATTATGGTTTGATTTTGGAGGGGTGCTTATATGTCTTAATTGAAACAACTTATTAATTTCCAGAATAAATTCCTAAAGTTACTATAGAACGATAAAATTCCAACGATTGAAGTATTATATGCAACGAAATGTGTTATGTTTTACTATGATACTCTGAGTGCCACATATTGTAATTCTGCAAGTATAACAAGGAAAAGGGACATTCCTGTACCGAAACATGAAAAAACATCAAATAAGAAAAACTGTATTTACACCGCTATTAAATATTTTAATTCCTTACCAAATAAATACAGAAATATGAAGATGTCACATAAAACATTCAAGCAGAAGGTTATGAATGAAATTGAGAATAATATGACAGACTGATTGTGCATGGGGCTATACCATTGGTATGCCACATCTTTTAGTTTAAGTTAGTTTTAAGTCTTTAGTTCGTAAGCTGGCTCCTGAGCGCAGAGAGAACACTCTTTCTCTTCAGGATTCACATGTTTCTCCTTAGGGAGAATCTTTGTAATTATATTGCCAATAAATAAAATTATTATTTTCATAATTTTGTCATCGTACGCTATTTGGTTGAACTTGTTAATCAGAATGAAATCAACAATACCGTATGTTACCCGAAGTTCTCTACTAACATTGCGATTTTCAAATATGGTTTCAGTTTCCACTTCGCTAGATCGAATATATCGATCCGAATTTCTAGACAAGATCCTTTCTCATCTACAAATTCTGCTGTAAATCTCAACGAAAACTCCATATACCCCATTAACAAATATAAAATCACACCTCTGGCCATGGATATTTGACAAACTCTTTATCGTACAAAAATGGAGGCTAAAGTCCCGTTTTAACTCATCCTTGGGTACTCTCTTTTGCCCCATGCAAAGTATTGGTTTAAGATGGTACGAAAATATGGAGGAATACAACTTATCAAAATTGGTCCAAAGAGTAAATGCAAGAAGCGCGCCAGAAATGTGTTTGCCAAGCTCAAGAGTGAGAGATTGTGAAATCAATGAATGAGATCATCTAACTGAGAGTTTTTATATTAATAAAATATGTTTTTTCACCTACACGTACCTAATACATTAACTCAGACTCAATGCCCCACTTTTCCTGGCATACGGGGAAAGGCCGTTCTCAAAAATACATGAAAAAACTACGTAAAAATTTTTAGTTCGTCATTTAGTTGGCTAAACTATAAAGAAATTGTTTTTAGCTAGCTGAATTCAAAATGGCTATGTTGAGTTAATTTTTTTAATACAAAACTCAGGATTTTAAAGTAAGGTACCCCATATTGCCTCGAATTCCCATATTGATCAGGTAATTTATCGAGCATTTTGAATAATTCAAAATGGAATTTGAACAATCCCTCAGAATATGAATAATATTATTTATGAAGCCTCAATCTTCGTGCTAAAAGATAGCAAAAGACTCTAATATGACAAATTCAGGCAAAATCTATTCCATTGAAACAATTTCATAACGAAATTAATATTTTAATATTTTTACACTTGAAAAAGAGACTTACAAAAATACATTCACCCAATATTTGATGAAATATGAAATGAACAGAACAAAACTCAGCTGACGACAACATCATGGAATAATTTTTCTGGTAACATTTTTTTTTGCTTGAACATTCCGTATCCTTATCGATAGTTTCTTTTGATATTTTTTTCATCTTCATTTTACCCCACATATTCACCTTAGCGCTGTGCAGCAATATTTCTTTTTTCACTCTTGTTCTATTGTGTGAATGCCACCTTGATTCCTTTCAATAATAGATATATCTTTTTGAGCAGGCTCATTCAGCGTCTGTTGAATGTATTCATAACTGAATTTCTTGAACTTGTATAATTTTATCACTTCCAATAATCCCCTTATGGCAGTATCCCCGATTACTCCAGAAATGCTTTCGTCTGATTTCAAGAATTGCAGTGAAACAGTGGTACTTGCCCCCTCTTACCGGGAAACTCACTTGGCCAAAGGGTCCTTCTGGTGCCAGATATTTTTTCTTATTAAAAGGGGGAACTAGCAAACCCACCTAGACTAATCAAAGGAGAATTCGGTGTTATCTAAAATAGTAGTGGCAACCAGTGATTCATAATACAGAGGCTTTATCATTTATTGAAACACAATGAGAAAAATTTATTTACAATTTGTAGGTAAGGTCAGACTGCCAGACTGAGTATTTCAAAATGAAAGTAAAGGAAAATATGGCAATACATATATGATACAATGAGATGAAAAGTAAATATGATCAGGTGGACTTATTATAGTGACTTCGCACGGTACTTATCTTTCGATTCGAATAACACTATTGATGTGGTATATTTGGATTTCTTGAGGGCGTTCGATCGTGTTCCCTTGGGAAGACTTTTTCTCAAGCTGGAACAAGTCGACATTAATGTCCACTTGCACCGTCAAATATATGTCTGACTTACGTCCAACTCAAATTTTAAGTTAGGTTTGAGACGCCGATTCTCTTGCACCGTAGTTTAAGTATCACATAAGTGATGACTATTTTGAGCCGCGAATATTCATGGCTTAAACAAGACTTTAGCCTGTCTCAAATATTCAAACGTCAAAAACGAACTTCAGTTTTGACGTGTTGTTTTTGATTGCGTGAATTTAATAATTATTATGGATATATTTTTATTGAATGAAATTGATGATCTATATGAGGATGATTTCGACATATTAGATATCATTGACTATGGCTTTTCTAGAAGTCTAGAATTTAATAGGGCCCATCACTACCATGATATGAACGAATTCGCATTTTTTCCGCGATTTCGTTTGACCAAAAAAAACTACCCTGCAACTGCTGAGATTAATTGAGGATGATTTAGAATTGCCAAGTACATATCTTATTATATCTTATGTATGATGATGTCAAACCTCAAAGAAGGGATTTTGAGCCTTGATGATTGTAGGAATCAGAGTGTATCACCGATGAGTCAATTCCTTACGTGCCTCCGACTCTACGCATCAGCAGGACATTTATTGGCTGCAGCCGATTTAATGAAAATCCACGAATCTACAGTATCAAGAATTGTTGTATTCATAAAAATGCCTCAGAGAGGAGCAGAATTACGTTCCACCCTAACCCAATTTTACAAAATTGCTGGATTTTCTCGTGTTATTGGAGCAATTGATTGTATCCACGTTATTATTAATTATTCGGGTACTATTTACTCTTGTGAATATGAAAATTATTACTTCGATGATATTCCACAGGTGCAGAATTATGTCATTCAAGTTACGAATAAAGAATTGTTGAAATCAAATGAAATTATTTGCTTCAAATAATAAAAAATTGGTTGTACTATGCCAGTTCGTCAGCGGCCCAAAGTATATGTCGTTCTGTGAATCAGAATACTGAAAAATGAAATGCATAATTATCTTGTTCGTCTATGAATTCGCGTGTTCTTCTTACTTCGCTGTGCTCAGTGCCGACACAAAACCATATGATCATGTCGCATTTCTGTGTCGAAACAAACCAATTCACTGATTTATACAGTGTTGCCAGCTTTGGCATTGCTTAGCGCATGCTTAACAAAGTCGTTTCTATTAGATATGCGGTGCAAGATCAGATCAGTTAAGGCGGGGAAAAGCATGACTCAAAATTTAAGGGCGCCTTAGATAAGGGTACCTTAACCAGAAATCGGTGCAAGTGGGCATAAGGGGAATTACTTCCTAGGGTCGAATTATTTCTGAGTGAACGTCGATTAGCGGTTAGGGTCGGTGCATCACTATCCCGGTACGATCCTGTATGGAGTGGTATCCCACAGGGCTCTGTCTACGGGCCACTTTTTTCTGATAGACGTGACTGATCTCTCACAGGTTTTTTCGTCTTCATGTTCCTCTTACCTAGATGCCTTTAGGATATTTGTCGAGACGAGTTCGCCTACGATTCAGAGGGATCTGAATCATTTAGCTGAGCGGTGTTGTGAAAAGCTTCTTCTCCTCAATGTTGGGAAATGCAAGGTTCTTTATTTCAGTAGAGGCAATCCACTGCGATTCATTTGCATCGATGATGTTCCTCTTCAAGCTGTCGAGCAGTACAGTGACCTCGGAATGATTGTGTCGTCGGATTTACCTCGGTCTGCCCACATAGATGGGGTTGTCGAGAGGGCTAGGAGCGCTGCATTGATTGGTTGTGATCTCCAACACCTCTATTCTCTTAATACCAACAACCTTAGAAGTCACCAGCAGAAACTTTATCACGAAAAGTATAGCACGATTCACAGACAGAATTTTTACATTTTGGTCAATCCATTATAATTTCTATTCTGCAATATTCAACCAAAATAACATCAACGTTCATTGAGGCATATTCGGAAAATATGCGATAACTTCAGAGTTCAGAACCTAGCTATCAGGTCTGTATAGTTACAATGTGTCCCACTAGGAACTTTACATACTGCTACCATTATATAGGGTCAACTATCAGCATCACGAAATGGCCATTGAAAAATGTCTATTACATTTATTTGCCGATAGACAGTATGTTTTATTTATTCTGACCAAAATGTCATTACACTCCATATTTCTGGTAATGTATATCAGAAATGAATGATTTCTTCAGAATTTGTAAAACTTTTTAGTATTTGTATATCGAATTCGATCAGATGATGATGAAGATTAATAATAAAACTTATTTTTTCATTCCTTCAGACGAACACATATATAAATTTCAGCCTTACAGAAAAAAGTTAATTTTTGTTTGTATTTTACATCCTTTTCGAGTCGCCTGGCAAATACTTGGACTCATCAGAATCGCCTGTCAATTTTTTTTAAGTAAATAATGAATGAACAAAATCGTATGAATGTTTCACAGTGACAAGTTTTTTTAAATTTTTTTTTACACTTTCAAAGATACAGGGGTGAGGGGTGCCAGGTCATGGTTTTCGTCCTCAGCATGCTGGGAACATGATACAGTCTTCGATGTTCCTTACCCTTGAAACTACCTTGAGATCATTCGCATACAGCAAGAAGCTCGAATACTGGAAACACGAGGAAATATTATTCAAGTAAATAAAGCAATGTAAATAGAATCTACGAGAGTTAAGTGTTAAAAACATGTTGATTTTTGCTTTGAATGAAAATAAAATTATTGACACATGATACATGATGATATATAGATGTTCGAAGAGAGCTAATATTGCAATAAAAGTTAAAGATTCAACAACGTCAATTGTTGTTTCTCATTAAGAATTCATTCAGGAAAATCAACCCAAAAGTTGAAAAGCTTTGCCACAGTATCTCCGAACTCAATGATTGAATTATTATTAGAATGATGAATTATTCTTCAACAATTATCATCTCGTATTAACGGATATTGGAACAGTGAGCGGTAATTTTCTCTTTCAACCAGAAACTCCATTCGGAGTGACAATCAGAAAAAATACCAAACACTAATTTTCTTCGCAATGAAATATTATGGTTCTTGTAAAACTTTGAGCTTTTACGTTTTTTTTTATTCAAAACTCATTGATTTAGAAATTTTGGAAGGTGAATAGCTAGCAAGCAAAGGCTTCGAGTGATGAGCGCATGAGAACAACATGGTGACCGACTATGCTGCCGTGTTAATTGAAGAGAGCGTATCTGCAAAAAACCACTTTTGAGATATCTGACTTTGAAGACTTTCATTTATGCCATCAACAATTTTAATTGAATGCAATTCAATTATAATTGTCTTTAAAGTCAAATATCTCAAAAGTGCTTTTTTGCAGATACGCCCTTTTCAATTAACACGGCAGTATGGCAGGCTCAAAGAATACTGTTAGCATCCCATGCAAACTAGAACCACTAGAATGAGCAGGAGTGAATATGGCTGACTCTACCTTCCCTTCTGAGACTGGGACAGTCCAGGGGCCGGACCCAAACTGCAATTCAGGACTCCTTCTAGAGTAATAGGACTTTGTTGGAAACCTTGAATCTTCGGATGGGATGTCCCAAAGAATAATACTCGTACTCTTTCTGTACCGAACTCTCATAGTTCTGTTCTTCCAAGACTTTCCTGAGGATCTACCCATAAAATTATTCTATACTTTTGGAACACTTCGGATAGGTGAGTTTGGAGTTCCGATGAAGAATGAATTGTGAATTATGTATCAATAACTAATTCACGAATATCCTCGAACCAGGTTCGAATTTAGACGATTTTTCTCGACTATCAATAGTTTTTGACATCATGATCCCTTTCATCTTCCTCCGAGGATTACAAATAGTGCACAGAATTCTCCTATACAGGGTCTTTCACGAGGAACCTCACCCATATTTATATGGGAAACTACTGAACGTATTTTCATGAAATTCAGCACTTATAAGTATTTCACGATGCTGATGAAATCTAAAATATTTTCAAGGCATGAGCACCTCCGGTTTTTCCGGAAATGACGTCAACTTCCGTTTTTCAAATTAGAACACCATTTTTTTATTGCAGAAATAGATTCCTTAGAAAATTTCAAGTTATTTTGATGTAACATTTTTCAGTTTTGGTTGGAAACTTCTCTCTGAGCGGGAAAATTCGAAAAAAAAATCGAAAATAGAGCTCCGCTGAAACAAGAATAACTTCGAGGTTTTTGGATGGAAAATTTTCATTTTTGGGATTTTTCAAGATGTAAGATTGATGTATCCACTTTAAAAATCGAAATCGCGATTCATGATACAGGGGGTGAAAAAATCGCTTTCAAAGTTAGGGATGACAAACTCGTGAAAAATCAATTTTTTCAAATTAGAACCCCATTTTTTTATGGCAGATATTGAATCTACGTTAAAAAATAATGTGAGTGTATGCATCACACCCTTGCCCTAAAGTGGATACTTTCTGAGTTATTCACAAAAAACTGTTTTTTGTCTTGAATATTCAGTTATTTCTTTTCCCTTCACGCCAAAAAGATGAAATTTTCAGGAACTGTTACTTAAACCATGTTTTAGATTTTACTACCCTAATATGCAAGAGAAAAAAGTTACAGGTTGTTCCTAAATAGATGGCGAATTTTGATTCGAATTTGTATCGGAGACCTCTTTATTTCAACTAATCGGCCATCGGTTTTCTCTCCAGTGATAAATAAATAATTCCTTATGAACCATATGCAAAAACTTACCATGTTTTACATTCTTTTTTTTTAATGATAGATATCATTAATTACATCTGCCAAATTCCTCTTTATTCAGTAGCATTTTGTGTTTACTATTAATTTGGTGATAATTCGTATTAAGTTATAAAATCGATCACTATGCCTAATTTTACCAATGAAGATTATTTAAATCTCATTCTACTTCATGGAGAATGTAATAAAGTTGTAGATAGAACAATTCGACTGTTCATTGAGAGGTTTCCTGACCGACCCAGACCAACGAGAGATACCATTAACAGAACCATGACAAACTTGAGAAATGTCGGATCTTTCGTTAAGAAAACTATACACAGAGAAAAAAGTGTAGTAGAAGATGAGAACAACGAAATTACAGTTCTTGCATATTTTCGTGTGAATCCTCAAAATTCTCTCAAAGATGCCGAGATTGATCTGGGATTATCTCAATCG
Source organism: Hippodamia convergens (assembly GCA_038502775.1). NCBI lineage: Eukaryota > Metazoa > Arthropoda > Insecta > Coleoptera > Coccinellidae > Hippodamia > Hippodamia convergens. The sequence continues at coordinate 9,705 of JAVSIQ010000195.1, forward strand.
AGTGTTTGGAGAATATTAAAAAAACATAAAATGCACCCATATAAATTCAATAGGGTACAGCATTTGAAGGAAACTGATTTCGTCAGGAGAACAGAGTTTTGCGAAGCTATGATGATTCGATTTCAAGAGAATGAAAACTTTTTGGACTGTATAATTTGGACAGATGAATCTAAATTCACAAAAAATGGTTCTTTCAATAGGCATAACAGTCATTATTGGGATGAAGAGAACAACCACCACTTCAGACAATGGAACTTTCAAGAGACCTGGAGTTTCAATGTTTTTTGCGCCATCAAAAATAATGCAATTCTCGATGTTCACATTTATGACTTTAACTGGTAAGATAGAACACTACACATGTTTGCATTATTTAAAGAATGTTCTCCCTTAGGAGATAGATATTCTGACATATTGACTCAAATAATTGAGCCGCTAGTACAGAACCATAATGACTTATGGTATCAACAAGTTGGCGCGCCTCCACACAATTCACTCAATGTGTCAAATATCTTCTACAGGCTATTTGAATATCGATGGTTGGCGAACAATGGTCCACATCTTTGGCCAACACGTTCTCCCGATTTAACTCCTTTAGACTATTATGTTTGGGGTAGGATAAAAAATATTGTCTACTCAACTCCCTTGACTGATAAAGAGGACTGCATAGAACGAGTCAGAAATGCGTTCAGGTTTTTTAGATTTTTAGATTCATAGTTTTGAAACTCAATTTGGTTTTTAAACACTTTTGCAGATCTCTTCCTCCCGATGAAATAAGAAGAGCAACGCACGAAGCATTCCTGAGACGTATAAATAAATGTCTAGAAATTAACGGTCAAAACTTTGAGCATCTTCTCTAGTTATAACTGCGAGAGTTTGCCATGGTTCTCCTAATAGTAACTTGAAGTCGGTTTCAAGAAGGGGTGAAAAATCTACAGCATGGTTCAAATAACAGTTCCTGAAAATTTCATCTTTTTGGCGTGAAGGGAAAAGAAATAGCTGAAAATTCAAGACGAAAAACAGTTTTTTGTGAATAACTCAGAAAATATCCACTTTAGGGCAAGGGTGTGATGCATACACTCACATTATTTTTTAACGTAGATTCAATATCTGCCATAAAAAAATGGGGTTCTAATTTGAAAAAATTGATTTTTCACGATTTTGTCATCCCTAACTTTGAAAGCGATTTTTTCACCCCCTGTATCATGAATCGCGATTTCGATTTTTAAAGTGGATACATCAATCTTACATCTTGAAAAATCCCAAAATTGAAAATTTTCCATCCAAAAACCTCGAAGTTATTCTTGTTTCAGCGGAGCTCTATTTTCGATTTTTTTTTCGAATTTTCCCGCTCAGAGAGAATTTTCCAACCAAAACTGAAAAATGTTACATCAAAATAATTTGAAATTTTCTAAGGAATCTATTTCTGCAATAAAAAAATGGTGTTCTAATTTGAAAAACGGAAGTTGACGTCATTTCCGGAAAAACCGGAGGTGCTCATGCCTTGAAAATATTTTAGATTTCATCAGCATCGTGAAATACTTATAAGTGCTGAATTTCATGAAAATACGTTCAGTAGTTTCCCGTATAAATATGGGTGAGGTTCCTCGTGAAAGACCCTGTATATAGAATGTTGGTGTATTCAAACTAATTTGCTGATGATTTTGATACACCGGATGTCCGAGTGTACCTGTCTCAATGGATCTCGGCTATTTCGGAAGATAAAAATTTTCAAATTTCATGTTTTCCAATTCTTTCAAGGAACCTTCAGTTGAGAAAAACAAAACTTGAAAATTACTGACCTGAGGTAACCTTGACTTTTTATTTCATTTAGCACGCTGTATATTTTTCACAATGTTTGATTTCCACTCGAAATAACCTTTTCAACGATCTATCACGCTTTGTATTTCACAATTGATTCGATGGAGAAAACGACAATTGAAATCTGCCCCTACGACTTTTTCAATTTGACCTTGCGTGATTGATTCGACATCGAATAAATATAATAGACCCTAATTTTTAGAGAAAAACTTTTTGACCAATTTTTTGACTAAAATGAAAAAATTTTGATGCTGATTTTTTAAATTTATTTCAGTCGTGTAAATATCAAGAGAACTATTTCATCTTGAATTTTGTTTGAGAATAATAAATTGGAAAAAATATACAGGCTGCTATTTGAAATAAAAGAGTCAGGGTCCTTATGGCCAAACCATTCTCAATTCTCAACTTTTGTTTTCCTCAAATGAAGGTTCCTTGAATGAATTGAATAATATGAAATTTTCATCTTTTGGAACAGTTATACTGGGGTACCTGCTATTTAATGTTGGGGTCGATATAATCGAGGGAAATGTTACAACCAAATTTAAGAGTAATTTATCATTTTCTTCTGAATGTAAGTAAAGAATTGTTTTAATTTTTTCCATGCTTACCTTATAGTTTTATTCATTTTCTGCATTGTTACTTGTGAATTCACAATATGAATACTATTATGGTTGTGAAATTCACCTGTTGTATTTCTAGTGTTCAAAATAAAAATAGAAAAATCGAATTTGTCACCACCCTCTAACATTTCTCAGTTTCACTTCGATCGATATCCATACAAACGAAATTTTCCAAACTTTTCTTCTCTTTTATGTACATGTCACTATTTTAAGCCACAGAAAAGTGAAAAATATCAGAGAGGCGTCATCTTGCAATTATCAATTATTTTTTTTCCGTTCCTTTTTACCGAAAATTCCACGAACTACAGAATAGATAACGTTTTCTAATTATGTCATAAATACTTGTTAGCTGTATGAAAAAGTAATCCAGATCCCATCTAGCAACTAGAAGTCCTAGTTGTGGTCGAATAACCAATTATACGCCTGAGAAAACTCAATTTTTGATTCATCATTTCAGCAGCCGCGCATGCGCACTCGACGTAAATTGCACACTTACCGGAAAGCACGTTTTCATTTGGATCTTCCCATCTGCACGTTAAGATTCCCGTGTGAGAAGTTCCGTCTGAAATCAGCGGCGCGAACTCGATCGCCGAGTGAAAAACATGTACGATCAATGTGGTTTCTGCGGAATTGCATTGATCTGAAAACGAAACATAAATACGCTGTGTATGTTCACTGTGGATCCCTTATTCGATGAACTTGTGCTTCTTGGTGAAAATTAGATTCAGGTGATAAGTGATTTGTTTTCAGTTTCAGTTGTTCAGGGAATATCTGTGATGAATGACTTTTGCACTTAGTTTCGGATTGACTCATATCGCGAGGTAAGAAATATAATACCTTGTTTGCCTTCCCTAGGAATTCTACAGGTGGTTGACGCACATTTCCAGCTCATTCAACAGTTTATTGACCATAATTTCAGCATTCTTAGGGCCGAGTTATTCTTGTGTTATATCAATTTGCTACTGTCTTGGCTTATTAAAAAATTGTTGACTGCACATCAAGAACAATCCCCTATAAAGCATACATTCCGTATTCTCCACGTATCAAAATAAGTTGAAGAGGGGAAGATTCAAAGCACCACAAGTCGAGCTTAAACGATGCTAAAAACATTTTCTCTATTTCAGTATCGTAATGAGTTCATTACAGTACTAAAAGTAGTGCTGTAATGAAACTCATAACAGCATCGTTTTCAGTTATATTTTTCGTTTTGTGGTTGTCAGTACTGACCTCCGATCCACTCAATTTTCGAATCAAATCAATTCAAATTCCGCAATCTGTCAAATTTTGTCAGTGACACCAACTGCCAAGATACAATACAAAAGTCACTAATCTGAATTTTATTTGAATTTCGAGAGTTTTCCACAAAACTTTTCTGAAATAGAGAAAATATCGTCTAATACTCGTTGCAGAAGGCAATTCCAACACTCATGCTTTCGAAAACTCGCTCTTTCGTCGCTCGTTTTCGAATTTCGCATTCGTGTTGGAATAGGAGCTCATTCTGCAATTCCAACACTCATACGTTCGAAAACTCGCTCCTTCGTTGCTTTGCGAATTTTGCATTTGTGTTGCAATAGGAGCCCATTCTGCTCGCCATTCTGCAACTTGTTTTAGAATATACTATTTTCTAATTCTGAGTCAAATAAGTCGATTCTGCCACATTTCATAGAACAAAATAATGCTGGAATATTTTATTCTTGTATATTCTCTTGGTAATATTTATTGATTACATTACCGCCGTTCTGCAACGGATTCATTCATTATCTGTCAAATTTATAGGATAGAAAACGCTTCTGATAATCAATATTTTTCACTGCGAAAATCACTAAACGTTATTCATGGAATTATTTCATCATTTGCAAAAAGAATTCAATGAATGAAAGGAAATAATGTATGATATTCGTGCAGAAGGCCCATTCTATCACTTCTTGGCTCGTTTTTGAATTTTGAACTCATGTAAGAACATTGGTATTTTCTGCACTTGAATCATAAATAATTATTTCCTATTATAGAATCATAATGAGTTCATTACAGTACTCAAAGTACTGGTGTGATGAATTAATTACAGCATTGTTTCCAGATATATTTTTCGTTTTGTTGTTGTCAATTCCGTCTTTCGATCTCATCAATTACTAACGTCAATTAAAACTTCGTAATCTTTCTATTTTCCTAACAGTAACATAAAATACCAAGTAACAATACAAAAGTCATATACAGGGTGTACCAATTTCGACGGCCCATTAGGCGTTTCTGGAGATCTGGGACTATTTGAAATCTGAAAATTAGAATCAAGTTATTGTTATTCAGGATTTCCTGATTTCATGTCGTACGTACTGTCAAATTCATAAAATCTGCTTCAAATCAACAATGACGTTGGTCATGGAAGATGAATTATTCGAATAACTCACTGGTGACTACGTCTTTTCTGAATTTATTAATCATTGTTGATATGGAACATAAAATAAGAAAATCCTGAATAACTCAAGACTAATTAATTTTAGGAGCATCAATATGTTTTAACATTATCATCATTTTTCTTCGCAGAATCCAATGCAATAATAAAAAAATAGGGTTCTAATTCGAAAATCCATCCAAAATTCTAAAAATGTACAATATATCCACAGTCTTCGCATTCGAAAATGTGAAAACGATTTGTACTTATGATATCTATATATTCTTATCTCCCTTTCATCTTCAGTTTTTTTTTCGACATTTTGAAAACTTTTGACCTCGATTTTCACGAATGCAACGATTTGAGCAGAATGTTTTCAGAATTGCATAATCTTTCAAATTCGAAAACAAAAAAACAGAAACAGAATTTTCGAAAATTTTTTTTCACTCCCTGTATAACTGTAAGTCGTTAGTCAGGCTGCAAATATTTTCTAGATCAGTAAATAATGTCAAACAATAACATAATCCCAATTTTCAGATAGTTCTAGTTCTCCAGAAACGACTAATAGGTCGTAGAACTTGGAACATACTGTACAATCTGAATATATATAAGTGAATTTAGAGAAAATTTCACGAAAATTTACTGAAATAGAAAAAAATGTCGTCTGATTCTCGTCGCAGAAGGCAATTCCAACATGTGTTCGAAACCTTGCTTTTTCGTCGCTCGTTTCAAATTTCGCATTCGTGTTGGAATAGGAGCTCATTTTGCAACAAATAGAATATAGAATACTATTATACCTATGTCATGTTGATAAGTTCGCCTCTGAATGAATACGTTGGCGAAAAGGAGTGCCTTGTAATTTTTCATTTGAAAACTTCATTCAGATTTCCTTATTTCATGCTTGTAATTTTCCACATAAAAACTAGTTTTTTTCATTTGGCGTTGAAAAATGTTTTGGGCGCCATATGAATGCTTCCTGCTGAAATTGTTTTTATATGTAATTTCACCAGATGGTATTTTGTCGGCAACATTTCTGCATCGTGTTAGGAAAATTTGTTGCATGGTAGTATCTCGAATGATGTTCGTATTTGGTAGAAATGATATGAACGAATTTTCCGAACAGCAAACAATTGAATACTACGAAAGCGACGTTTTACCTGCTGAAATTTCATTCGTCATGACTTTCTCAAGGGAAGATTGGTCGAAAGTTTCATCATCACATTTGAGAAGGCAAAGAAATAAAAAATTCTGGGAACCAACCAATGTTTTGAATAACGAATTGGAACATATTGATCGTGAATATGAATTTTCAGAGAAAAAGTGATATATTCAAAGTTATTTGTTCGAAAATTATTTCTCCCGATTATGTACGGCAGTCGAAATCCTATGGGAGCAAAGATTTGATCCTAATTCGGTTTCTGGAAGAATATTCTCCTCTTACATAATTAGTATCGAATGAATTATTTTCATCAAGAGCGGCTGTGGCAAATCAAAATTCAATTGGTAATTACCTATCAGTATCATTTGATTTATGTTGGTATTAATGAAAAACACTGACTTATGATATTTTTAAAATTTAGTTAGCGGACGGAAAATTATTTGAAATTGGAATTTTTTTCCCAACTTCGATTGTGAATTAATGAAATATTGAATAACGCATCTCCTTCTGAACAAATTGAAATATCTGATAAAATCTCGGAGGAAATTGAAGAATCAACTCTTCAAGAAATATCTAAGGTTTCTCATCAGCAGCAACACTGATCATCAGGAATGTATGTTGGGAGCAAGCATGGAAATAATTATTCGAAGCTTACCATCAATCATTATTCCAAAATTTCATGTTTATTCAGCGAAATTTTTTGACATTGGAAAAGAGGTACTGGAAAGAGGAAGATCCTGAGGGCTATTTTTGGGCCTTGTAGAGACGAAATAACGGTAGAATGGAGAATAAGAAAAGATCAAGAAGTACAGGCACTCTATGGGAACGAGAATATAGTGCGACACATTAAGTCCAATCGCATAAGATGGGCAGGACATGTCATGAGGTCACAAGATGGAAGACTCCTCAATATTCTGGGAAAGGCCTGAGGGTAGAAGAACGGTTGGTCGTCCAAGAAAACGGTGGAAAGACGCAGTGACCAGTGATTTGCAGAGACTGGGAGTAACACAATGGGAGCTAGCAGTACAAAATCGACTAGAGTGGAGAAGAATAGTAAATGCGGCCAAGACTCACCTTGAGTTGTAGAGCCATTGATGATGATGATGAAAAAAAGTATTTTTATCAAAACGAAGAAACGAAACATCTGAATACGGTATATTTCACCAGGTTGCTCATTTTATTACTGATGAGAATAGAGAATTTGCCGAACCATTCACGGTTGTGTAAACAATTGACAGAGCTGTGCCTAAGGTGGAGTTGGGACACAGTAACAAAGTCTACACAAAACGCACCCATCCTTTTGAGTCGCACAAACTTCAAGTTCCTTCTGAGCGGTTTCACAGAAACCTCGATAGAAACTAAGAGGTCTACGATAGAAACCCGGAATGAATGGAAATACAATACAAAACAATAATAAGAGACACAATTCTTGCACAGAGAATATGACTTATCACTATACGACAAATGATGAGATTCAACTCCTTCTTCTGAAGAAACAATCAATCTTAAAATATTATCCCCGAGAAAAAAATTGTGAATATCCTTCTTAAAAATTATTTACGATGTATCAAGATAAACTTCAATAAACAAACCGACAAAAAATTATTATATTGAAACCTTTATTTGAAAATAAGGTGATGCAAGGGAATGAGAACTGTTGATCAAATTTGGAATAGAAATACAAGTCCAGGAGAGTAGTTTAGCACTTTTTCTAGCATGACAAAGTAACCATAAGAGGTTTTGCTGAAGTGACATCAACTCTCTTTTTTCAAATCAAAAGATCCATTTTTTATTGCATAAATAGATTCTTCATTGAATTCTGAGTATTTTTGATTCCAATAGTTCAAATTTTCCCGAGAAAAGTCCTGGAACCTTAAAAAAATATACGTGAAGTCGTCTTTTCACTTGAATTTCATTTTCATAATTTTAATCCTGAATCTTGTGAATTTCTGAAAAATATTCTACAGAGCCATATTCGTGAAGAACCCTCTTTATTTTTGAAAAATATTTATCTAGCATACTATGGATCGGTAACAGAATTTGCCATAATTATGTTTTAATTTGGAGACGTAGTCACAATACTGAGAATCTATAACCAATTATAAAAATTGGCCAAATTCCAAAATAACCCTGTAGAGGAACTTGACACCCGAGTAGACAACGTAGCGACTTGCAGTATACAGCAATTTATGCTTCTCGAAAAAAACATAATGTGTTGATTAGTTTTTTTCTATCTTTTCTAATTTGGGAGATGCAGTACTCAATCATCGGAATCTGACCACCTTGAACATTTATATTGGTAATAAACGGTATTCATATTCGTGATGTTGGTTATAAATTATTACTATACCTAGTATAGAAAACATTAAGTATATTGAGAATTATTCACACCTTCTATGCATAGTAACTTTTGCTTGTGTTGTACTTACTTTTTTTTCGACTATTCTCGTTATTATTAACAACCCTCCTCATTGTCTGAAGATATAAACTCGTTCGATCACGAAACCGATCACAACTGAAGAACTTTAAAACAGGATTTTTGTGGTTGAATCGAGGGCAGAATTTGTCTTTTCTCCTTCCTCACCTTCAGTATCATCTTCAATACAACTAAAAATAAAGTCTTTTCATGAAAAGTCACGAGAATTATATACGAATTGCAGTTTTCGAGGGTATTCTTAACATCATACTGTATATCTATCAGTTTAAGTTAGTAAAAGTGAAAATTTCAATCATCTACACTACATCAACGAGGTGTGCACAACTGTACTAATGCTATCTATCAACAATGATATTCTGCTATGGTGGAATCTTGAAGGTAGAATAATTATTGAATATGTTGTAATGTTTGCTCAGAATTATAGTTCGTTTCAAAATGATTGTCATCAGAGCAAGCCATGGAATTCCAGCCGGGGCTTTATTTTTGGTTACAAAAAGTTACTAAAAATTTCTGTGTATTCATCATAGATTGAAATATAACCTATAAAATGGTTGAATATATTTTCAAGGCGAATGAATTTGAAGAATTTTTCGTGAAATTATATTATTTCCATCATTGTTGTATTGACAAAGTTTCAAACTTAGCTTCAATTACAAAAGAGAAACAAGCTGAGATGATGACTAAAATATAAACATACACACTATTCCGCTGTAGATCAAGCATAGGAATAGGAAATTCAGGATTGATAATAAAATTAGCTTGGGCTTGGAATGCTTCAACATAAAATCTTGCAGGCTTTCATGGAACTCCAATATAGAGATATCATTCATTAAATAATAATTGAGACTTCATCAACGATAACTGAAAGTTCGTTCTCTATGAAGACCCTTCAGCAATCTTTTCATTCTTCATGACTGAAGATTCAGCCAAGTTCTCTCCCTATGTTATTTTTTCTGAGTATTGAGGTACAAAAAGTATAAACTTTATTTATTATTCCCATACATTTATTTATTCCCATACACAAGGAAATTCCTTTCCATGGGATAATTTAAGGCTAACATAAATATACTGTTTTTATAATCGTTATGTTGTTGTGCTCATTGTGTGAGAATTTGGAAATTGTTCGAATGGTGGAACTATGTGCCTTTTGTTTATTTTGCTGCAACATGTTGAATATTCATATTTTTTTTAAACTAGGTTTTCATTAAATTTCTTGGAATGTTTACATTTAATTAAGAATTATAAAATCTTATTTGTAGATTGTTGTTCTTATTTGTAGATTGTTGTTCGAAATAAACTATTATTATTTATAATTTCATAGCCAAGTTGTTCAAACAAATAGAAAATATTTGTTAATAAATTGTGAATCATTTGAAGTATGAAATGCTATAAAATAGATCACTCATTATTTGTATTCATTACTACTATCCATTTCATGATACATTAAATAATATACTGAACGTTGATTTTGATTAAAATTCAGTTACTTTTCAGGCAGTTCAAAAAAGATGTACAAACTGATTTATTCATTGTTTTTGATTTTAGAAAAAATAACGTCGTGTAATGTCTCTTTGAAGGTATAATCATGTGGAATAGGTTTCCATCCACTGCTCACCCTTGGCTGTAATGACTTGTCTTGCCTTCTTTTTTCTCCAAAATTCATCTGACAGGTGAAACCTGAAATTTTGAGACTCATTTATTTATCAGAAAACACCCCGAAAAAGTAAATGATTGTTACCTGATAACTAGCAAAACGCGATTAATACTGGCAGAAATACCTGCTGAATTGTTGAGAAAAACTCTCAGTCCCGACGATAAACTACTTCACGTTCCCTTATAGTATCTTGATGAATTCCAGCCATTTTCAATTCGGTAATACTTAATAAATATTCAAATCCAAAACTAATTTGCCGATTTAATCAAGAATATAAGCATACAGAAATACATTCGAAATATATTCAGGAGGTTAATTCAAACTCTGATGTGTCAAAACTTAGTGTTTTCAATCAACACCAACCTAAATCCCAGAACTCAAAAGTTACTGATGGGATATTACCAACATATTTTCGAGATTCCACAGCCGCCCGAGATGCCAATCATTTTGAAACGGACTATATGTATAAATTACCTGGGGCGGTGCATAGTTAGAATACGACAAGAGGTTCCAAATTCACTAGAGATAGAGAGGGATATAGAGTTATCCATGTTTATAAAGTCGACGAATTCCACGAGAAGTATGAATCATTTTATACGAGGTTATTGAATTTCGATATATCCTGAAATATGATATATAGTTCATGTTTTGATCTGACTTAAATATCCTGATATTGCCCAATTTTCATCTATTGTTAATTTCATTGATAAAGGCGGAGAGGAAGCTTGAAGAAAAATGGTTTCTTTAATATTGAATTCAACAATTGGAATGAAAATTAGAAGGGAATTTATTGCTTGAGAAGGAAATGTTATTTTTTGGACGATTTCACATTTTCATTTTTTATTAGAAAATTTTTTCATAACAGATGCTACCGATATGCAGAAAATAAAAATAATCTTTTCTCACTGAATAACTTCGAATTGTATCGCTTTCCAAAACTCTGGATTATAGTCAACCCTACCCAAATTTAGTTTCCCAGATGTAAACCTAAGTTGGTTACTATAAAGATAATTTATACCCATTATTTTCGTTTTTGTTGAAATTCTTCCATCTTGTGATATTCTGCCATCTTGTGAATGAATGTGAGGTTGCAGCCCAGAGATTGATGAAACAAATAAAGGTTATCGTTTACAAATATTTTAATTTCATTCCAGTCTCTCGCTACATCTTCTACATACACAAATCATGTTACTCAAATCATGATCTGGAAAACTCGGTCTCACATAGCCACTCAACGACAGGAATTTCTCATTTCAAGGGGGATATTTATATTTGCTTTCACCGTTATATACGACAGGCATCTAGTAAATTCTCGTTCAATGTCCATCGTCGTGTTTGCTCAGAACGTAATTATAGTGCGATCGGACCTTAATGGTGGTTTTACATCAAACCGACCAGTTATGTTGACGTTTTGTCGTCGCTTGCAAGAACAACAACAAAACACCTGAAATTAAGAGGATTGTTTTTATCTAACAGACTCAATTAGATTCCTGTTGTGTTTTTTTTCTTGAACGAACAATCTCCACTCTTATTGTAGTTTAATAATAATAATAATAATAATCAGTTGTGGTTGTTTCACCCTAGTACTTGCTGATTCCATTCCATGGAATTACACAAAGCAAATCGCTTTTTTGTGGTAGAGACAATAGGTACAGAGAATCCCAAATTGCTTGATTTTGACTGTTTCTGATACGTCTGGACTAGAAGGGTAAAAAGGTTGAAACGAGTACTGGGACCGATTTTCGTGGAAACCATTTCACGATATCTTTTTTTTTCATTTTGATATGTTTACGATTTCGAGCTACAGGTGCTAGATGAAATCGATAGTTTGCAGCGGCTGTACAAAAGCTGTGAGTTTGTTCCACTTTTTCTTACGGAATATCTTTACCTGATATGCATTTCTTTTCATTTTAATAGTGGACACATTTGTTCAGACCAAGTATAGTCAAAATGAACACATTTGAAAAAAGGCGAAAGTTACTTTGGAGGTGTTTTCGCGGTATCGACTCTCTATGTCCACAACCTGACAGCACAGAACTGTGAGCACAACTGAGGCAAAAGAGGACCCAACATACTTTTTCAATCTCATTCGACGAAAGATGAAGTACGATTTTGTTACTTCTGAATATTTACCGAATTTATAAAATGTACATACAATGAATACTTATACTTCATACAGAATTTTGTTAGCGGCAAATGTTTATAAGGAAACATAACTCAAACTTCACTTTATCTTTTTTGGTTCATTATTCAAATATATTTACACAAATTGTACGAAGAGCATACCTAATGATGATTCTGCTTATTTGAAAATAACAGCTTATTTTTATGATTCCAGATGGTTTTTTTTCATGACAAAGTCGAAACTGAAAAATTTACAACTATACTTCTTGAGGCCGAATCACTCCCAATACTTGATGGTAAAAATATTGGGTTAAATAGCATTTATTGTCGGCTATACATATAAGTATTTCAAGTACTGATTGCAAACTTGTTTTTTCTAATTCAATTTCATTATGATGTATTCCAACTGCTTTGAAATTTTACTAACTCCTTTGAACTTTTTCCAACTGCTCTGGAATTTTTTCCAACTGATAGGAATTTTTTCCAACTGCTTTAGAATTTTTTCCAACTGCTTTAGAATTTTTTCCAACCGCTTTGGAATTTTTTCGAACTGCTTTGAAAATTTGCCAACTGCTCCCAAATTTGTCTAACAGCTTTAAAATTTTTCCATCTTCTTTGTAATTTTTCCAACTCCCTTGAAAATCTTCCCACTGCTTTGAAAATTTGCCAACTTCGTTCAACATTGTGGGGGAGTCATCCCCCCCTTGGGCCCTTCCTTGATAAGTGCCATAATTGTTTATCTGATTGAAACTTTACTTCTCATTCAAGTCGATTTTTTCGGAAAAAAGATTATCTTTTTTTAGATATGTTCAATATATATTTTGGATATTGTGATATCGAGTTCAAACCTTCAAGGCAGATAACGAATAAATCTGCTTGTTATAAAAGTAACTTGTGTTTTTACTATGTTACAACTATCCCATTGCTCTGTTACAACTAACCCTAGCGATAGGGATACTCGTAACAGATTGCACTTTCTGTATTTGGACGTTTCTTCCAACTTCTGTAATGACGGCCTAATTCAAATTGTGCTGAGAGATATTCGGAAAACCAATCTATCATGTGTCCTAGTTAGAACTTCGATATTTCAAATGGTCCGTGAGATATTACTCGAAAATTGAAAATTGTTGTGTTCATCTCTGGTCTCCACTACAGAGCGCATGGTTGCCAATTTTGGAGAGAAGCGGACTTTGAGCGATGGCTCAATAGGCATCCGACACATCAACAGGATACCATTCTTCAAATATATCGGATCTAAAAATTCTGAAGAAGTGGTTTCAAAAAAATGAACTTACCTTGAATCAACAGAAGACAAAGTATATGACTTTTTCTTCCAATAAAATGGGACGTCCTGATCTAGGAATTCGAAAATTCGAAATACGAGCGCCACAAAATATCTAGGTATTTACATAGACGAGCATTCGAAGTGGGACCACCAAATGATTTACTTGGTCAAGAAGTTGAGAGGGATTGCGTTCAAATTCAGAAGTATGCGAAAAAGTATCCAATCTATAAAACATCTACAAATACTTCATGAGGCATTGGTACATTCACAACTAGCATATGGGATCATCGGTTGGGGAGGAGTATATGATAGGCATGAACAGGGCGTGGATGTTATGCAAAAGTATATTTTAAAAATCATGTATGGAAAAGACTATACATTTCCAAGTCGCGAGATATATCAGATTTCAAGGGCATTAGATATAAGACAAATTTATGCGAGTAAGATTATAACAAACGTCCAACAGAAAAAGATACCAGTAGTCTTGAAAGAACACAAGTACTCGATAAGAACTAAAAGGGACAACTATGAAAGACCGAAAGCGGAAAAAAGATTAGGACAGAGAAGCTGCACCTATCTAGCTTCAACACTCTACCCTAGAATACCAAGGCATAGTAATAGTAATAGTAATAGTATTTATTCGATCTCATAATGATTTTACAGAGTAAAATAAAGAGAGATTAAGTCAAAAAGAAATAAGTACATTTTAGCTCATGTTCAGCTCAGATAGTGAGTATGGTTCAATATCGATCAGATAGTTGTATACTTTCTTCTTGAATGCCTTCAGAGTTGTGATGTTTCGATATTCCTGCGGTAAGGCGTTGTAATATTTCATGGCCATATAGAAGGCACCTCTTTCGAACAACGTTAGGGAGTGTTTTGGGTAGATGTAGGGAACCACCTGTCTTGCATCTTCTCGACGTCGGCACTCGGCGAATATGTTTGAGTGTTTGCGCAGAAACAGTAGAAGCTTATAGACATAGAGACCATATACTGTCAAGATTTTGTTGTCTTTAAATGCTCCTCTACAAGATTCTCTGTATCCTTTCATCAGCATCAGTCTCAGTACCCTCTTTTGTGCGATGAAGATTTTTTCAGTATTGGAACTTATTCCCCAGAATATAATGCCGTAACCTATCAGGGACTGGAAGTTGGAAAAATATACTGTCCTCAGTAGATCGATTCGGACTTGTTTGCTCAGTACGAAAATGCTGTAAATCACAGAGTTGAGCCTACTGCAGAGATGATCTATGTGACCGTTCCATTTGAGGTTTGTGTCCAGTATTACGCCAAGAAATTTGGTCGAGGGTTTTGGTGTGATTTCAACAGTATCAGTCTTTTCGATTTTTTTCTGGGAGCGTTAGACGACTTCTATCTGTAGAGAAGATTACGCATTCGGTCTTATTGCTGTTCAGTATCAGGCGGTTATTAACACACCAGTTTTGGATTCTATCGAATGCTGAAATCAGGTTGTCTTGAAGATCTGGTATGTTTGCTGCAAGGATGAGGAAGTCTGTGTCATCAACGTAAATGACAGCTTCCTCTTTTTGACTGGCAGCTATCTTGGGAAGGTCGTTTATATACATGTTGAAAAGTATCGGCCCTAATGTTCCACCTTGTATCACCCCCATGTCAACAAGGCGTTCCGAGGAATAGAAGTTTCCCTTTGTTGTCGTAATGTGAACAAGTTGTCTTCTGTTTGATAGGTAGCTTTTGATGAGAAGAAGCTGTCTGTCTCTAATCCCGTATAATTCCAGTTTTTGGAGCAATATCTCATGATCTATACAGTCAAAGGCTTTGGATATATCCAGAAGTAATCCCAACGGAATAAAACCCTTCTCCAAGGCATTGAGGATAGACTGCGTCAGTTGAAATATGGCTGTCTCTGTGTTTTTATCCTTAGTAAACCCATGTTGACTGTCAGATAAGATTTTGTATTTTCGAAAAAAATTCATGAATCGTTGGGCTAATATTTTCTCGAGGATCTTAGAGAATGAGCTTAAGAGACTAATAGGGCGGTAGTTACTCATTTCCTCTGGGTTACCTTTCTTGAGTATGGGCTTGATGATGGCCAGTTTGAGGGAGTCAGGGAAAATACCGTTGACAAATGATGCATTCATAATGTGGCACAGTGGTTTTGTGATGTGTACGATACTCCTCTTGATTATGAACATAGGGATACCATCATATCCGTAGGACTTTTTGTTTTTCATTTTATTGACTGTATCGATAATCTCTTGTTCTGTCACTGCAAACATGTAGAAGGAATTTTTGTTTCGCTCTATGTCTATATTTACTTTAGTCGTTTTGAGTCCCTTTGTTAAATTTGTGGCTAGATCGCTAAAGTATATAAAAGAACTGAGGAGTTTCAAGAAATTCAAGAGGAAGTTAAAAAAGTGGATGGTGGTAGAAGATCGTTCGTTAATTCATAAAATTATAAACTCTTCATAAAAAATAAAAAAAAATTAATTGAAGTTTATATGAACGTCTATGAATGATCATAAATAAATATACAAGAGACAAAATACCGAAAGTGACAAAAATAACCGAAAGTGACAAAAATAACCGAAGTTGACGACACAATAGACCAAATATTGATGAAAATTGCTGACAGAGACTGGAAGAAGATTAGGAGGATATCCATTACAAAGGGTGAAATATGAACAAAATGTGTGTTGAGTTTTCAAGTTAAGTTGTTAGAGGAAGCTGTCGTTAGAATTAAATTTATTTTCAACTGTAAACAGTTATTGTAATAACTCACAGTTTTTCTCAGAGTTTACCACAAATTGTATTTGTTGAACAAACTCATATCTATCTATCTATCTATATGAGAAACTCATTTCACGGAAAGGTATCATTCCACTTGTAAAAGACTCAACTAGAAGATTGTTGAGTGATTATGGAGAGTCCTCCGGTATGCCTCGTTGAGAAGCATCTCTCTGCAGCTCCCGGTAGTGGCAAGATTACCAGTTCACGGGCAGAACCGCTTCTCCTTCTGTTCAAAACATCTCTTCCCATATCAGTTCAGCAACTGTTGCACCCACGGAGATAAAACTTCGCCTTCTAATTACCGCCCTATAAGCCTAGCATCCACGGTCACCAAGGTGTGGGAAAGAATTATTGCTGACCATAAACTGGAATTTGCTGCGTCTAATGGTATGATCCCCAACGAGCAGCACGGTTTCCTTTCGGCTCAAATATGAGCAACATTTTGGTGTCGACTAATCACTGGAGTAAGTTTTTTGACGAGGATATACCGACTGACGTCGTGTGCTAAGACTTTGCATTTGAAAACTAGAGAATTTGGTTGTTTGGGTGGCTTACTTTCATGGGACGAAAGAGTTGGCGACGTCTTTTCTACTCAAGATGGACTTAATGAAGTACCACAGGGATCGGTCCTCGGGCAGCTGCTTTTTTGAACTACACATCTGATCTTCCAAGATTTATGGACTGCAGATGCCTCATGTTCGCTGACGATGTTAACTTTCACGACGTTACCAATAATTTGTAGACTGATTTGTATTGGATGGCTCGGTACGGTGGAAAGAGGCAGTTGCCTCTCAACCTGGATAAGTGTTGCGTGATGCACAGGGGCAAGAATATTCCTGCACTTTCGTATGCGCACCTGGGGTGCAGTTGTCAGAATCCATCGTGACCATAGTGTCCTGGTTAATATTGAGCTAGACTGTTCAGAGCATATCACGACAAATTGTAATAGGACCAGGAGGACCTCATTCGTTGCTCTCCTGGTGATTGTAATTTCCAGACCTCCAAGTTGTTATACACAAGATACGTCAGGCCAATTCTCGAGTACGACGGCCCATCTTGGTGGGTCACCCTGATATTCAACTTGTAACTTCTTGAGTCTGTGCAAAAGGGGTGCACCAAAATTCCATTTCTAACCGCTACTCGACCTAACTAAATCACAAGAGTAGACTAATTGGACTAACCAGCTTCGAGGATAGAGGTGTCAGAGGAGATCTGATAGTCGCCTTCCGAGCAAAGCATGGCTTTTTCGGCGTAGATCTTCGGCACCTATTTGTTTTGAACGAAAACATCTTTCGAGACGATGAGTTCAAGCTTGCGAAGAAACCGTTCGGCAGTTCCTGTCGGATGAATTTCCTTTGCAACCGACTTTTTGAAGCTTGTAATCACCTTCCTGGTAAAGTGATGAGTGTTCGGTGATCAAGATCAAGAACTTGGATTGAGGTGAAATGCTCACACGAAGAATTTTTTCCCATTTTTCGTTTTTACTTTTTTGTGTATACCTACTTTCTCTAGTTGCAGAATACTATCCATTTATTTTTTTCTCGTTCGATGCATGGGTATTTCCTTCCTCCACTCGAATCAATATTTAATAATAATAATAAATTCGATATGTTTCATATGAGCATATACACGTATCATACTAATTGGATTTCATTATAGACCGTAGACTGAATATTAAGTTCAATTTTCATCTGTCCGGCCTCAATATTGATTAACGTCATATATTAGAGAAAATCGTAGGTGCTCGCAAATTCCTGGTCTATCGAGGTCTCCCTATTAATGTTTCCAAGTTTGTTTGGGTTAAACAAATTAACATCATTATAAGATGCTTCGCTCCTCAAAGGAGAACTTCA
This sequence comes from Hippodamia convergens, assembly GCA_038502775.1. Classification (NCBI taxonomy): domain Eukaryota; kingdom Metazoa; phylum Arthropoda; class Insecta; order Coleoptera; family Coccinellidae; genus Hippodamia; species Hippodamia convergens. Next base: position 27,813 of record JAVSIQ010000195.1, read on the forward strand.
ATTTATGACGAATATTCGCTTCCGGTAGCTCTTTGCTGCTGAACCCCCTTCTTCGATTAATTCGGTCCCGATAGGAATTGGACTGCTTATATTCCATGTGGACACCAATAGAGACGAAAATGTCTATAAATAAGGTAATATCGTTCTGATCATTTCAGTTGAACGAGCTCGCTCTGATATTCTTGGGGCTGGATGAAATAGAACAATAATTTCTGGTCTCATTTGGTTTATGCTAAATAATGTGAAAATTATCGTTCAGAAATATGAAATTCGATCAAACAACAGCATGGAATAAAAAAACGATTTGCCATACTTAAATCAGCTCATTCATGATGGCATCAAGTAACCACACTGGAGATCTCTAGCAATCTTTCTAATACACGATGGTTGCATTCACCGAACGTAACAGTGTTGTGCAACTCAACACGTTCTGGAGAAGCGAGCATTTTGGGAGCGCTTTCAATTCATGATAAGTAGCGGTAGCAGAGTGGTTGCAGAATCTTCGTTCGGTGAATGCAAGCAATGAGTTATTGTGTCCGAGCTGGGTGGGTTGATTAAGTCCAGGAAACTAAAAATATCCGGGAAGAATATTTCCAGCGAAAGTGATTCCAGGAAAATCAATTCCAGTGAAGACAATTCCAGGAAGAAGTAATTCTCAGACAAATGTAAGAATATAAATCCAGATAAGAAATCAAATAAAAATCAATCCAAGAAAAAATGTAGGAGAAAATCAATGCAGGGAAAAACTGAAATCATGAGAAAAATTAGAGAACTATGCCACATAATAAAACATCGGCACTTCTGTCTCTATCACACTGCAGAAAAAAAAATAGATGAAAAATTCTCGAGCAGGGAACATGAAATCATAAAATACGAATGTTACATTTTTCACGTAATGTTAGAAACTACTGAGGAACATACTTATTCCTTCTTTGAGGGTTTTATTTCAAATATCGAAACGAAATTCAAAGATGTTTTTTAGATAAATTCAGAAAGCGGTTCGCAGACGTCTTATTAAACGATGTCGGGAAAAGAATAAGGAAGGAACTTCATCGTTTCGCTCTACACATTTGAACGTACACATGTGACAAACATTGAAACATAACATAGGTATATTCCACAAGACCAGCGAAAAAATTCGTTGTGTACAAAGGCACAATAAACGTAAATGGGAAAAATATTTTCACTATAGCAAATTCAAGAATTTATATTCTTGTCGCGGTACGACGAAATATTTTTGCCTTGAAATATTCAGATAGGTTTCCATATTTATGGTAGATGCGATATGTACAAAATTCAAAATAAACAAAACATATTGTCATATCGACGTGTAGAAATCTACAGATGAGAGGATGTGCCAGAATCGAAGACACATGGGATTTTGAGTAAATGGAATATATATATATATATATATATATATATATATATATATATATATATACTGATTCAAAAAAATCGACTTTTTTTGTTTTCACGAACCCCCCCCCCCTAATTATCTTCAGGGTATCGAAAAAAGAACTTTGCGAAAATATCAGCTCAAAATAATAACATTTAGAGGTCGCTCATCAATTATTTCTATTTTGCCTACTAATAGCAGGGGAAAAATTTCTTTTTTCAATAAAAAATTTCTAGAACACAAACCAATAGGCGGATTTATTTGTGTGATACATTTTCGTGTAGGCAATAAGATACTCTACAAATATGTCCCATACGATATTTTGATAAAACGGCCGCTTCAAAAGTTATTCGATTCGATGCTAATATTGAGGTATTTTTGAAGAAAAAAGTCATTCAAGAAAATCGACTTTACTTGTTTTCACGCAACCCGCCTTCTAATCATCTTCAGGGCATAGGCAGAAGCCATCTGTGAAAATATTAGCTTTGAATATTAATATTTAGAGGTCGCTCATCGATAGCTTCTATTTTCGCTACTGATGGCAGGAAAAAAATTCTTTTTTCAATAAAAAATTTTTTGTTCACGGACCAATAGACGGATTCCGCTGTATGATACATTTTGGTGTAGGGAACTAGATACTCTACGGAAATGTTCAATACGATATCTCGATGAAACCACTTATTTGATTTTTTTTTCAAAATACCTCAATATAAAGTATTAATATAGAGGTATTTTTGAAGAAAAAGTTCGAATAACCTTTGAACGAGCGGTTTTATCGAAATATCGTATGAGACATTTTCGTAGAGCATCTAGTTCCCTACACGAAAATGTACCACACAATGGAATCCGTCAATTGGTTCGCGAAGAAAAATTTTTTTTTGAACAAAGCAAATTTTTTCCTGCTATCAACAGCGGAAATAGAAGTCATCGCTGAGCGACCTCTAAATATTAATATTCAAAGCTAATATCTTCACAGTCGCCTTTTTTCGATACCCTGAAGATGATTAGAAATAAAGTTTCGTGAAAACAAACAGAATCGATTTTTTTGAATAATTTTTTTCTTCAAAAATACCTCAATATTAGCATCGAATCGAAAAACTTTTGATGAGGCCGTTTTACTAAAATATCGTAAAAGTCATTTTTGTAGAGTATCTGATTGTCTACACGAAAATGTATTACACAATGAAATCCGTCTATTGGTTTCTGCTCTAGGAATTTTTTATTGAAAAAAAAAATTTTTTCCCTGCTATTAGTAGGGAAAATAGAAATAATTGATGAGCGACCTCTAAATATTATTATATGGAGCTGATATTTTCATAGAGGTCTCTTTTCGATACCCGGAAGATAATTAGGGGGGGTTTCGTGAAAACAAAAAATGTCGATTTTTTTGAAACAATCTAATATATATATATATATATATATATACATCCTGCGTACCATGTTGCGTCCTTTCATAAAACGACCTTATTGCGTCCACCAGAAATACGCTAGTTAGGAAACATCTGATCGAAGTATATTAATCTACGCAAAAAATTGAGTAGATCGCCCGTTTCAGATCATCTGTATCTTCAGAAATAAGAACGAAATATACATGTACAATATGACGTCCTTTCATCTTGCAACCATTATTGCGTCCAGTTAATATACTGCTTTCACATTCAGTACAATATTGCGTCCAAGTTTTTTCCGTTCCTTCATACTCAGCATGTTATGGCGTCCAGCGCTGTTGCCAAGTTTATCATTTTTCCTGAATATTCTTACATAAGAATATTCGACCTTAATGACATATTCATGAGGTCTACATGGTCATTAAGGGCAAAGCTCGAATCTGCATTCAGCATCGCCTCGCGAGTGTTGATATTGAGTTAAACAACTTGGGTAGTTGTTAAAGTAAAATATATGTCGATACTTTTTTGACTGAATAAACCAACACACTAACTATAATTAGCACAATCTCAAATAATGATGAGTTATTGAACACTCTAGGTAAAAGAAGTTGACATATTTGTACCTCATACCTCAGATTTCGATGTTTAATATTTTTTTGTATTTTGGACGTGTACAATGTGAACTTTGCTCCGAAGTATCATGAAAGTTAAGAAAAATACTAATTGATAACGTTCATTATTCTACAACAAATAAATTCTAGGTGAAAAGTACAAAATTCTATTAAATTTTCCGAATTCCATACATACATTACCTTACATATTTCAAGGGTGGAAACTTTAAATACCGTATGTTACATTCTGAAATAGAGTTTTCTCCTATTTTTGTTCATTTTCAGATAGTTCCAAGTGAATCAATTCTAGTTGAAATATTGAAACGTAGCGCATTCATTCTGAAGTTAATTAATATGGATTTTATCGGTATTTTGCATTGGAAAGGATCTAAATATGAAACAAATCAAATTTTTCTGTTTTAATCTTCGAACTCGAGAAGAAACCATGGTTTCAAATGGAAGATTTGTTCGATGTAATGGAGAAAACTAATGTATTGAGAGATGATTGATGATAGAAATGTATTTAGTGGAGATGTGTAATCGATTTATAAATTGATTATGTATTTGTTATACTTCAAGAATGTCAAGTATCATTCCTGATATGATAGTTTTGGCAATCTAGTGCCTGTTGAATCTGTTTTCTTTTACTACCAGACCCCAAATATGAGATATGGTTCACGAAAAAAAAGTAAAATTTGTTTTTTAAGTAAAATTTGTTTTTTCATAGAGAAAAAATGTTCACAATTATGGACAAATACACTCAATGTTATCCTCTGATGCAGTGGTAATGCTTCATTATACAAACCATTCATTATACAAACCATTAATTCCATTTTATTTCAATGAGAAAATATAAGAAAATAAAAACAATGAATATTCTGAATAAAATAATTACAATAATAAAATGCAAAAAAAAACAAAAAACTTTCGAAATAACGGTTATAATATGGTATTGAAGAAATCACCTCCTTTGCCTGAGGCACAAGTGAATTTCAGAATTGTTGCATATGAAATGAGATATATTCCTCAAAAAAAAATATTCGATTATATTTAGTACAGAAAAGTCATCATTTAGTTTTTCTTCACATTCTCCCCTCCCCTCCACAACTAAAAAGCCGAACGTTTGTTCCATTTTATTTGAGATTTTTTTGATAAATCGGAAGTTTGTCAAATGATTACATATGATTCTTTTCTTTTTTCATACCTCCCCTTTGTACGAATACATTGGACAAATTTGGTTCCCCTGACTCAATTCGTCCATAATTGTGGACTGGTGATTTTAAAACGATTATGGATTATGATTTACAGAAATCTACTTCTGAATAATCTAATATTTTTAGTGCTCCAAAGTCGATGTCCATAAGTAAATTTTGAAGATCAATCTAGACGAGATACAATGATGAAGAACAAGAATCGAAAATAAAATGCAAAGATAACAACAACTGATCACTTCTGAAAAAGCTACATAACGATTATGAAGCTTCCTGAATAATACAATGAGAACCTTGCTAAAACTTTTGAAAAACGATAGAACAGAGTACTACCAAGATCTTTAGTCTGATTTTAGATTTAGTTGAAATAAATAAGTGTCTATTCTTTCGATTAACACCTATCTCGTGGGTACTTCCTTAGCTTGAACTAATGCTTTGGCTGTCCTCATAAGTTAAAACCTAAGAGAGTTAGGTCTGGAGATCGTGCGGGCCAAGAAATCGTACCGCTTCTACGTTTTTTCGAGTTAGAAAATGAGTTGTTTGGGTTGTCTCTAATTTTTCGTTGAAAAAGAGCCGAGAGGGGTGTTAATCGTAAGAATAAACGCCGTTTTTGTAGCAATGAGATGAAATGAGTTTATATACCAAAACGATTGAAGAAGGAAAAAGGAAGAGGAACAGAGGAGAAAAGTTACAGTAAAAAAACAGAAATAAGTTTTTCATCAATTTTGAAGCATACCGTTAGAAAGGTCATCAACTAACGAATTTATCAAAATGAAATGAAGCTCTCAATTCTTGCTAGTATTTTTTTAAATTTTATTCTGAAGTTGATTTTATTTCAAACAATTACTAAGTTTGCAAAATGAAAAACCAGGTATTTCTCATATTTGGGACCGTCAATAATTTAAATAAACATTTTTGATTATTTGAATAGCATGGATAAGAGGTGAGCATTTGAAAAAATGTCAATTTTACAAACATACATCAAACCTCACCTTGAAGAGCGTGAATTTAGGTTATTTGTGAAGAAAACATTAAATAATCATTTCTTGTCAACCGTGACTCTAAGAATGAAAAAGCTTGAAAATTACTCCAACAATATCCCCAAAAAATTTCACTGTTCATGCCGCGAACATGTATCTTATTTCATTGATAATACACCAACAAAAATCAAATAACTATGTTCAATCATAAAGAAGGAACCTATTATTGATCATATAATACTACTCCAAAAATTTGAAGGAAAGATGCAGTTATTCGAAACACCAATTTCAGATCATGAAAAAATTTTAATAGATATAAAAAACTAAGCAAAAACACATAAATAGAAAAATATTCATCGAAAAAAAAATTATTGATTATGATAAGTTCAAGAATAATGTGGATGTAAGAGATCAACTCAAACAAAAATTTTTCGAATTAAAAAACGAAACTAACAAACCAATTAAAAAAAAACAAAGAAAAATCATACCAGTAAAAAAATAAAACACAGTGATATCTCTAATGAATTCGGGAGCACAACTCAAGGAGACTTCCCAGAAATACAAAAAAAACTAATCTCTTCTAATACGGAAATGTAACATACATCATATAGAAAAACTTATAAGAACTATGCAGCACCATTACATGACAATATAACACCTACAGACTTGATAGAACTGCTACCATGCATTAAGTGTCTTTTATCTTAATTGATACCAGTGTTCAAAAAAGGAGACAGAGCAAGCCCAACTAATTACAGACCAACAGCCTTGACCTCGACATTTTCAAAATTGGTTGAAAAATATATAAAACAAGAGCTTAGCAAATTCATAACAATATCCGAACATCAATATTTCTTGAAATCAAGAATTTTTTCTTGATTTCTCTACTGCGGGAGCAGTTACAGACCTAGTACAAAACATAAACATGAGCTTGGATAAAAATATGTACGTGATTGTGATATTTATAGATCTCCGAAAAGCCTTCGATCTCATAGACAATTCTATTCTTCTGGAGAAAATACAACTGATGGATTTCAGTGGATCCGTCCATGAATTAATTGAAAACTTCCTCACAGGTAGAAGACAATATACAGTGGTCAATAGCTGTTACAGCCAGGAATCGACGGTGATGTGTGGAGTGCCTCAGGGCTCTGTATAAGACTAGCTGGGCTATAAGGGGAAACATACATGTTTGCTGATGACACAGCTATCCTATATAAATAAAGGCAAAGATCTACTAGTTTCAAAAAGACTGGTAAATGCCGACTTAACAAAATTAGAGCACTGGTTAAATTACAACAAATTATCACTGAACCTAGATAAAATAGTGACACTGCTGTTTCGTCAGAAAAATAAACCATTTATGCCAATAAATTTATGAAATAAAAAATCAAGCAATAAAACATGTCCATACACATACATATTTGGGACCATTCTAAACTATAATGGTCACCGCATATTGACAAACTAATTGCGAAGCTAACACCACTGATAAGTGCATTTCGGTGACTAAATTCAGCAGCAGATGAGAGAAGCAAACGAGCAACATATTACGCCTACATCCTCTCGGTATTGTAATATCTCACAGTCGTTTGGTCTTCAGCATCCAAGGCAAACAGGAAAAGAGTGGAAAACCTATATAATCTGCCACAGATGACATCAGGCCAGGCACTATTTCAACGCTTCGATATACCCAAGTTTGAAAAAATAAGTAAAATGAAGGCAGCTATGCTCATTCATAAAATCGAAAACGAACTGATGAAAATCAATTACCTGCCATTGAAAAAAAAATGGAGTAAATGGTCAAAACCCTCGCTCAGCAAATTATTACGATTTCAAGACGCCAAGAACCACAAAAGGAAAAAACTCGCCCATATCTCAAGCTATCACAACTTTCAACGGTCTCCCAGACAAAATCAAAGAAGCCAACACAGTTAAAAAGTTCCACACACTATTTAAAAAATATATACAAGGATAAATATTCACCAACTCTTATAGCTTATATTTTGTAAAATTCATTCTATGATATTATATGGTGATTTGTAGTCTGGATTAATAAATAAATAGATTTGATGTATAATGTTATGTAAAATAAAGAAAGTTAAAAGAATTTACACTAAAAATACCTTTAGGCCCCCCCAAAATGATATGCTTGTGTTTGATATGAAACAATGCACTCAAACCATTCGGTCCCTATTCTTGATATTAGTCAATGTGTAAAATTTCAACACTTCAGATGACGATATTACGCCATTTTTGAGATATTTGTGTCAATTCTCGGGAATGCTTAATTTATTTCTCACTGATTTATTGAATTTTTTTCTTAATTTTTTTCAATTATAATAAGTATTTCATATATTTGTTAGTTTAATTTCATGGATGGACCAAAAAATTTGAAATGGTTGAGATCTCTGAGGGGGGGGGGGGTAATTACTCCCTCTACCCGCCCTTAGGACCGCTCTTGGTATAAGAGCAGAAATCGATGAGCACTGAATCTAAATTCCTCAATGATTCAATGATCGACAAAATGAACCAATAATATAACTTCCAGAATCCCAGATCTGAGTCCAGTTGGGTATCGTGAATGGAAAATCAAAAACAGAACCTATTTACAGTTAAGTAATTTGAAATCATCGTACAGTGTTATTTTAATGGATCAGAAATACTTTTGAACATAGAAGCATTCATGAAAGGGATTTTTTCGAAATTCGGAAAATACGCTCTATGTTGAAATGCATTACCCTGTAAATATTGAATTTGTTGTTCTAAAGAACAATATTTTTTTCATTTCCGAAACGACAACGGTGCAAACCAATTTTAAATTTGGCTCAGTGAAGACATGTTTTTCAATTCAATGGCAAAAATTGATTGTGTCAATCGAGGATAATCAATGAGATATCCCTACCTCTCAAAACAGATGTTTCATAATCAATTTGTTCGTAATGAAATGTTCATTGAATAAATATGAATTCTATCGTTTTCATTCTATCTACTACCACAAAGGTTTAGTGAGTAATTGATATATCGATAATCCTGGTTCTTAAAAAATGAAATTTCATTGTTTCCCCCAATCACACTCATACCAATATGAGATCATGATATTGATGTTCATTAGTTGAATGAATCCAACTTCATATTATGAGCAGTTCAAAACTCAAAGAAAACATATAAGGTGTATCAAGTGAAGATGTCTAATGATAGAAAGGAGATAAAAAATATAAACTTTTTTGAAAGGACTGAAAACAAATATCGAAAAACCAGATTCTCAAAGAAAGTGATTGAAAACGTTAACACATTTCAGATTGTGCAATGCTCACAAACGATTTCGGTTGGGACACGATAACAGTATTTCTTCTTCAAACGGGGCACCGAAAGCCGAAGCGACATTGAATCGGCGGGAGTTAAAATATTTTAGATGTGAATGAAGACCGAACCGCATGTATTCTTGTGCATTGATGCCAGATTGGGGACGCAACATTATACTTTAAATGAAACATGTATATTTGGATGTATATGAACTTTCACCATCCAAAGCGCCCTCTTAGCAGAATTTGCGTGAACTAAAAATATACTATTGGTTACATGGACCACACGTTACTACGTCCGCGAATACGATTTTAAAAATGTTGTAACTCATTAATTAAGTCATGAATGAATTTTATTGCTTTATCAAGGAAAGCTCTGATTACACTGCACATTTAGCGGCAACTCCCATCATTGGATACCTTGAAACATCAGAGATATTGTAGAAAAACAATGCTGCGTCCGGTATACGGACGCAGTATCATTGAGAACGCAACTGTGTATGGCCCAATGTCAATGTATGGACGCAATATGGTACGCAGGATAAATATATATATATATATATATATATATATATACATATATTCTTTATTTCCACATATTGAAGAACCACTATCCACTATCCAAGATTATGAATGATTGTTTCGAACAGAGTAGACATGGTGTTTCATTGTTAAACAAATTAGCTTGGTGAGTCTACAAGACCGATATACGATAGGTCTAATTCATTTCATAACCAAGATACAGGCTGGTCCATGTATTCACCGAAAATATCAATATCCCATAACTTTTGAACCAACTGGTATATTCAGTTGATATTTGTAACGTATGTTAAACTGCCATAGGTCGATCGATTCATTTTTGAATTATCAAAAAAAAATATTCAGAAAAACAGGTTACTTCGTTGCTGAATTCAAATAAATTGTTTTCAATCAATAATGTTTTTTTCGAAAATACATATGAATTATTCCTCAGAATATTATGAAATGGGAATGTGCAATTAGTGAAAATTAGTGGCAAAAAAATTCAATTTGATCAATACGTACGATTTTTCTGAGTTCAGTGAAATTCAGATATTCAATTGAATCTCTTCCTGAAGTTTTTTTCAGGCAAAATAACGGACTTCTTTCGAATATCTCAATCATATCCCAAAATTCCAATATACAGGGGTTGAATCTCAGTTTGGAAGAAGTTCCATATTTTTAGAATAGGGACCTGAAATTTTTCTGGAATTTTTATGTGGAAGGTTATGATATATTTCAAGTATCAACTGAGTATACTGGTTGGTTAAAAAGTTATCAGCAATTCAAATTTTTGGCGAATACATGAACTATCCTGTATCTCGGTTATGGAATTGATTAAACCTATCATTTTTTGGACTCGCCTAGAGTAGCTTCAGCTCAGGTAACCGTATGTTCATTTACCAATGAAACACCCTCTATATCCAAAAAAGCTGAAAGTGGCCTCCACAACACCAATCTTCAAAAAGGGCGATTCAAAATGTTGCGAAAATCATAGTCCATATCGGTATTGTCTGCAATCTCGAAAAGGTTCGAAAAAATCTTGACAAACCGTGTGATACATCTTCTGTAAGAAAACAATTTTTTGCAATATCTCAAAAAAAATTTAGATTCAGAAAACGCTGGTCGACTATATCGCATGTACGGGATATTATTAGAGGAGCTTATAAGACTGGTTTCGTGCAGATCTGAGTAAAGCTTCTGGATGATTCTCAGTCAAACTCTATATAAATCAAGGAAGGTGTCCCACATTCTGCCTTATTGGGACCCACTTTATTCATCCTGTACAAGAACATACAGTTGGATGAAACCATTCGTAGCAAATGGTCTTCGAATGAGTATGAATAAAATCCAGAAGTCAACTTTCTCTAAGAAAAAGCAGATGGATTGGTTTTCCTTCTTCGCTTTGCTAGTACTAATACAGGTGTCCCGAAAGTCGACTTCAAGCCGAAATCAGGCTGAGTCAAAGTTCCAGCTTCAATAATCATATCACTTCTTTCCAATTCAAATGTTCAGAATTAATATTTCGACCATTATCCTGATTGCACTGAAACAAATCGGACTACATAAGTTTGACGAGTTGCTTCAAAGGTAAACAAATCAACCCAGGTTTCTAAAATGCTATAACACTCACGTCATTATTTTTCAGATCCGTATGAAAAAAACGATTTTTCTTGAAGTAACACAGCTTCGAGCAATCTTTCGAACTCTGTAAAAATGATTGTAGTGCATCCAATGAAATAAAAACGGAGAACGTGCCATTTCTTTTGATAAACTTTTTTTTACGGCCCCCAAGTAGAAAAAATGAAGGTTTCAAATCAGATGAACAGGCTGGCCACTATATTGTACCAAATCGCCATATGCATTTACTCAGATATTGTTCATTTTAATATTCTTCATCAGAAGAGGGGGCATTGTTGGGATTCGGCTACGTTGTTTTTGGATTTTTGAAAAGTCAAGTAGACAGAGGCAACTTTTTTGAGAATTGTCAATTATTGGAGAAATAAAAGTTGTTACTCGAAGTTGATTGAGGCTCTGCCTGAAAGTAAAGCCATATCGTAAAGAAGAGAACCTTTTCGAAGACTGAAGAAAATTTAGTTTTAACATTTGGCGACCGTGACAGGACTCTATTGTAAATATGGAAAAAACTAAGAAACCCTTAACTAAACAAAGAACCGCTTTCATGAGGATATATGAGCATTTGGCCGAAGAATTTTCCAAAGAAAATTACGATATCCCAGAAATTCAGAGTAATATCAAAGTTCTAGATGATAGAATGCTTCAATTAACCGAACTGAACCAACTCATAGTCGATGTGATGTTGGATTCAGATGTTGAAGAAGCAGATATGAATAGAGAAATGGAATTTATGGATGCAATGAGTTCGAAATATAACAAAATGAAATACAATTACGACAAGTTGATATGTCAGGGAAGCAGTTCCAAGAAGTCAGAATCCAAAAGCAATTTGAAGATTCCCAAACTGGAATTCAGACAGTTTAGCTGGGTTTTTGGAATCAATTCAGCAGAATTGATAAAGATTCTGATATAGAAGAGGAAGATAAACTGCAATATTTAATTCAAGCTACCCAGGCTCTCAAGCAAGACATATTGTAGAAAGTTACCCTGCTGCTGAAGGTAACCATGTGAAAGCAGTGGATAGTTTGAAACAAAGATTTGGAAGAGAAGATTTGTTGATAGAAGTTTATGTTAGAGAACTTCTCAAGCTGGTTTTGATGAATCTTAACACCAACCTTTGAGCGTAAAATCAAATACCTGCGCTGAGATTATATACCCCTTGGTAGAATCATGTCTAGGAGATAATTTAATACGAGCATGGCATCGAAGTCAGTTCTCCTCATCAGAATCAAGTTTGAAGAAACGTCTTGATGCTCTGATGGATTTTCTTAGACGAGAAGTCATAAATGAACATCTAATTCATCTTGCTGTGTCTAGTTTTAAGGACAGACGAAAATCTAAAGATACGAGCAAAGGTAGTAGCTCCGATGGCCTGCTTCTGAATTATTCAACAAAGGAGTTCCACGATGTGTGTTGTTAAAACACACATAGTATTAATCAGTGTAAGAAAGTGTTGAAACTCAGTTTGGTAGAGAGAAGGCAAAAATTAACAGAAAATGGTTGTTGTTACCTATGCACCAAATTTAGTCATATTGCTCGAAGATGTCGCTCAAGAGAAAAATGTCCGAGCTGTCAAGGTAGACATTGAGTTATTATGTGTCCCAAAAGCGATATCAAGTCATCATCTAGTTCCATTGATATGAATGTGACGCAGACGAAATCCTGTTACTCGAAGTAGATTGAGGCCATAGATTAATACTATACAATACTTATATAGATAGGAAACTGGCCTAGTAATGGCCGGAACCGTATTTTGGCACCATCTTTCAACCTGGAAACAATTAACATAGGTATTTGACAATAGTTAATGAATGACACCAAAGAAAAATAGGAGAATTTGAAGGACAATATCAAGTCTCCATTACCATATTATATATATGCTCATGTAGCATGTGAACACTCTCAAGCAATTCAAAAATAGTTGTAACGGAGAGTTGATTGCTTTTCCATATATTAGAAACTCTCTCAAAATATGAAACTGTGTTTACAACGACAACTATCGGACTGGAAGGAAGTACGAATCATTTCCAATCTCAATGAATCACAAGAAAATTTGATAGATCTGGATTGGTTTCCCAATTAATCTATTGCGCAACCAATCTTGATCTATCAAATGCCAATTTTCGGCTATATAATGATATCCGAAAGGATTTGTACTTCCTTCCAGGACGTGAACACGGTTCCAAAATTTCTACGGACTCTCCTATCTATATTAGTATTTTCTCTATGATTGAGGCTCTGCCTGACAGTGAAGCCATATCGTAAAGAAGAGAACCTTTTAAGAAGACTGAAACGTTCAGTTTTAACAGGCATGGTGCGCTTGGCAGAAATCTTGCTGGAATCATATGTCTTTGTAAATGCTATCTGGCATATTTTCAGCTTCATCGTTCTGTAAATTTAGCGATTGATTTTGTGTGAAATCTGAATATATTTCAGCATTTGAGACCTCTGGCAACTCAAAAGATCCGATGTTTTTTCCGTTCATAATTCCAGTTCACATATTCACGTTAAAACGACATTGATAAATTCTCCCGTAAAATTCGGATTTTCCATTGCGACTCGGATAAATAATGTGGTTTCATCTCAGCACCTTTCTCGAATGTGGATTCTTCTGGATAGTAAAATATTGGATGCAGCGGAATCATTTTCACAAAGTTCAAAGAAATTGTTCGAAACTTTGTTTCTTCAAGCCAGGCCGTATTTTTTTCACTGATCTAAGAAATAATGTAATAGGGGTCATAGCATTTCAAAAACTTAATTAATGGCGGTAAACTACTTTCATCTGTAAGCAAATCTGTAACTTTTCATAAGAATTAAGGAAAATTACCATTCTAGACGCTTTATATTAATTTGTAAGGAAAAATAAAATTTGAAATAAGAAGAAAATTATAGCAACAGGAGTTCGAGAATCATCACGGTTGTGTATTTTCTCGAATAAGATAAAATGCAAAATAGTTTGAAAAATTCACGACATACCTAGATTCATTCAAATATTCTTCTGATGACCTCTATGACTCAGCCTCTTACCAATTCCGGCTTGACGTCGACTTCTGTATATTGATGAACTTTGTGTCTTGAAAGCCTTTTTCATGATATAAAGGGTGAAACATATTTCAAACATACGTACTGCCAAAATTTGTCGGCCTTCTACTCTCTGAAAAAAGTTCTCATGGAACAGGAAAGACCAATCAGAATATCAAAGGAATTGAAGCAAACTGAGAGCTGCTGACTTGTCTTCGGAAGAGAAAGGATACTAACGGAAACATATTGTTATGAATTACACAGATTTATTTGAATCTATGATGGACACAGCCATTTTAAGTTAGTTTTGTAAATAGAAATAAAGCCCCGACTGGAATTTTATGGCTTGCTAATGACAATTACTTTGATACGAAGTATATATTACCTCGAAACGAACGATATATTCAAATTGTTTTCGATAATTCACTTTATCATAGCGCTCTATATCTTCTGAACACAAAGGGAGTGGCTGAAACACCTTGCTGAATTATATCGCGGGAAGGAAAGCGGTTGAAAGTTCCCCGGCAATAATAAGGTGTGATAATAGAGGTTTATTAGAATACGTCATTCTATATTCAATCGAACATAACTCACCGCAGAAGCAATCAATGAAACTTTATCAGATAAAACAAGAGCTTGTATGGTAGTATCAAATATTCATATCTATGATAACTAGTTTCAAATTATTCATGAGTGACACTCGAAAATGTGGTTCCTACTGATTGAATAGATGCCGGACAGAGACTTTTCAGAGTATAGGGCCACCACAAACAATAAAAGTAGATCTTAGGACTCTGCATACTTCATAGACTGCGACTAGAAAGCTCTTTCTCATATTCTGTATGTAATAATATTATGATTATACCAGAGAACATAATATATCGTGATTATTGGCCGAATGAAAACTCATCTGAGCAAAATTATTGAAGTATAATATTCGGAGAGCTAATCTGTAATAGATTATTGAAAAACATTCGGAAGGGGAGAGAAAAGGGAGATAGAGAACAAAAAAGCTATTATCAAGATGATTTTCGTAACTTAAAAGCAGGAGAAAATCTATCTATATAACGCCAGATAAACTTAATTATTTTGAACTTTTTGAATTTAACTATTTATTTTGTATGGAAATTCGAATTAGATTATATTTTCCTCTAATTCTGTGGCAAATCATTCTGTCCCATCTTGTAGAACAAATTCGCACGGTGTTCATGGTTATATTCAATAATTTCATGTGAGTCGTCGTTATATTTCTTTATTATCTGTCAAATTTGTGATACAAAAAAACGGTTCTGCCAGCCAACAATATTTCTCAATGTAAAAATCATTGAACTAAACTTATGGAAATATTCCACCAATTTCATTGAAAATTCTGTGAATTAGAGAAAAGAAGTATAAGACTCGTATAGAGTGCTCATTTTCATTCTCCTCACTTCTTGGTACAGGTGCTCCTGACATAATCGTTTTGTGGTATTTGTATTACCACTGTTAATGCGACACTGGGAGTTCTTCGAGTTCCCAAAACGCATTCAAAGTTGCATCCAGGGATGAATCTAGTGTCACAGACCAAGGATTAACCACGACACAGGAAGAATGAGCCCTACCCATCAAGATCTAACCGAAAACAGTTTAGAGCGCTGAAGGTTCTCCTACCCCACCTTTTTCACGACCATCAAGAAGCAAAGAAGGAAATATTTCTGCTCATAGGTGTATATCAATTCTACCAGGTTTATTGAAGTTCGGATCCGACGACCTAAGTGAATCGAAAGATGAAAACCTGGTTGAGAAATTTCGCAAATCTGAACAGATTTTTTTGATCACAACAGCATCAAAAGTAAAAATTGGGAGCTCCAGCACACTAGGGCGGATTTGGAAATGACAGTAGAAGATGAAGGAGACGATCCTTCCCCTATTCCTTTGATGCATAGAAATGACTTGGTTGATGGAAAGCCCAATGAAGTAACACACTTTCCAGTGATGATATTTGTTTGACTACCCTTATCAAAAAGAACTTTACAGTTCTATATAGTTCCCACAGGCATCCAGAATTTCTACTTGGGCTATAGCGAGAAGAACACTGGAAGTGCTCGAAGATACAGTGGCAGTGAAACTTTAAGCAGAATTACGCAAACTGTTATCTGATGGTGGTATGTTTTGTTTTTCCTCCTCTTCGGAAACGATGTGGAGCGAAGAATGTCGTATCCTAGAGCAAGAGCGACAACTGGATTTAGCGGTATATTTCGAAATGTTATGTGCTGAATGCCAACAATTAGTACACCAATTGTTAGTTTGGGCGATTTTCAATCTTTCAGTTGGAGTTTTCGACAGAAATGAGTACCATTCATAAATACTATGCGGTGAGTTGCAATAATTACATGTAAATTTCGAAGACATATTGTTAGATTGATCAAGAAAAGAAGAATAATTTTGCTGTTTAATTCGAGATTGAGTAAGTGGACTGTATTTAGGTTTAATTGAGGTAGAAAGAGCTTCCGCTTCTGAAGCGGTGCACTAATTTAGAAGCAAATTATGTAAATTCGTAAATGATGGAATATCTGACTAGCACTCTTGCAATTGGAAACGTTTAATTGTGGTATTATCAAATTTTCGAATTATTATATGACAATGTATAAAGTCCCACTGATCAACAGGCAAACCTAGATTTTTCAGATTACAAATTTTCAGAAAATATATTTCAGTAGGTTTCTCAAACCTTCAACCGACTCATGTGTCAACTTCCAAATATTTGTGATTTCTTGCAAATATGAAGTTGCCAAAAGACGTTCATTTTGATACTGGCTAGTTAAAGCCCCGAAGGCAATATGTTGCAATTTGTGCTGTGGTGGAAAATCTTTCAACGATGACAAAGCCTGATTTTTAAAGAACTCAGAAGACATTTCCCAATTTGCTTATTTCCGTTTCTTCGATGATTGTTTCGAAACTATTTCATTTCTTCATCTCACACTCGATTCTCGATTCTGTAATTCAAAATTTACTGAGCTATCGTAACAACCACCAATTTAACCAAAACAACAATTAAGTGTGGACCAAAATGATCTTGCACATATTTCTCATTCTTGCCTTAGTCGCTTCCAACAAATCCATTAGGTGCCATACAACTTAGTGAAAGAGATATCACACAGCCGCTACACTGATTGGGTCTCTCCGTCTCTCCGAATTGAAAATAATATAATAAATAAAAAAATGACTTCTTTCCTGTACGAATTCCTGCTTCCGATAAAAGAAATGAGGCTTCAGATAATAAAATACTAGTGCAAATTCATGGAGCTTCTGAAAATTGAACAGTCGAGATAACATTGCATTGATTGATTGCATTTATCGCCCCCGTGCTCCAACTTCATACGATTTATTGTAGGCAGCTTTAGATTTCTCGACACATTCACTGGCTTTTGCCGCTTGAGTTTCCACGTTGTTTAACATTATTTCATCATTTTCATTTTTGACTAGGAATTAATATCAAACCAATCAACTATTATTTTCACAAACACGGGCCATAACAAGGTGAAGAATCCTATGAGTTCAATAATTCAGAGTCTAATTTGACTGTTCCTATTTTCAGAACAACGAGAAAAAACAATATTGATTACATATAGGAAAATATCAATACATATCTCTCGGTTGTCTAAACATTCCTTATTTCTGGAGGGGGGGTCCATGTAACTTTGACTGTTCATATTTCACTAGTTATAATAATAGCTAATAATTCACTGATGAGTGGATAAAGGTTAATATATCCTTACTATAATGAATTGAAAGGGGTACATTCTGAATGTCTAGTTAGGATGAAATATTTGAAATGTTGGAAATGCTCCAACTCTTCCACAAATCTTTCAGAGGCAAAAGGCAGATGAATTGATACAAATTATAACCTGACAATGAAAGCAGTATTTCCATCATTCGAAAATTTTCATTCGACACAGGACATTACTTATCTAATAATTTTCAGAAAAAAATTGAAGAACTAGTAAAAATTTCATTTCAGAAAAACAAGAGCCCGCATCACGAGTATATTCTTTCCACAAGGATTCTCGAGAAAATATTCGAATTCAACAAATTATTTTCGTTAACATATAACTAAATGAAAGGATAGTAGAATATGAGAATATGAGATTTTTAACAGATTTAGAGAATTCTTCCTGGGGAAATTTAACCTCTATAGGTGGATTCATTGGAGGTGGTGGCTTCGTAAAATCCGTAATATTCAATATTCTCCGGAGAGATCGTTTGACGTCTTCAGCATAAAGCTTTCTCCATTCAATATTCCTCTTTATTCGTCTAATGCATTCATCGACAATTTCTTGAAATGGAGAAAAACCTTTTTCTTGTTTTTGAATTCGTTTTTCGAATTCGATCAAATCTTTTTCATCGAATAATTGGTCTGCAAAGTCTGGTAACCATCTAATAGTATAACTTGGGTCTTGTTTTTCAATATACTGAAAGGTTATGTTCTTATCGTAGTTTTTCCTCAATACCGGAATGTTTCATGCCTGATCCAGTATTCGAAATATAAACTCGTTTTTCCGACGGATTTCCCGGTCTTGAGACAACTCATCGACTGTTGCATGACCAAATATTCACTAGGGTCGTCAAAAGGATGGGATTTAATTTTTGCAAATTTTTTTCGAAATGCTTCCACGTCATTTTTCTCCCCTTTTCCAATATGGAACAGTAGATCATGTATCGGAATTCTTTTGGAATAGGGTTGTTCTCAGACTTTTCCTCTTTGAACCTTTCATAAAGTTCAAATATATCATGCAAACATTCGGGCAATTTGAAGTCGCATGCTGTATTTGCTATTAGTACATTAAAATGCATGTCTGGTATGGAGTTTCTACTCGAAAATATTTTATTGGTGTAATGAGGCTGGGTGAGGTTTCGAACGTACATCGCTACTAATTCTGGTTCATCATCCAGCCAAACCTTCAATTTTTTCAAGAAATCCACAACTGGTTTCCATGGAGAATATTTCTTTTCATGCCTCAAAAAGAGTAATGTTTCAAGCAGTGAATCGTATGAAACTTTTCCGTAAAATGCTAAAAGTATTCTGTCGAAGACGAGTTGAAACCTGTTTATTGATGGTATGCGATTGAAAAATTGACTATTTCTCAATGTATCTGATAACATCTTCCAGTTCGCATCATCATATTTCACCATATACAGTCCGGCCATTTGTAGATTCACAGTAACCATTCGGAAGCACTGAGGCCTTTGATTTCAACTTTGTTTTTCGGACAAGTCATCCAAATTTTCGTACTTAAGTTCGAATTATTGATATCATTTTTAGTGGTGTAAGTCAATGGTATCCACCAACAAGCTTTTTCATCTCCTGAGCTGGCATAAAATGCTCTTTGCTCAAATATGGCAGAGCCCGACTCAAATGATCTCTCAACTACCACTAATGGAAATCTAGGTTGATCTAACCAGGAAACTCATAATTTCTTTCAAAGAAATATTTTTAGGTAATAGCCGAGATTCGGAAGTTTCTTCGAATGCAGAAATCAGATCATCACTATCAAAGTTACCAAAAGCGTATTTGTGCACAATGAAAGACATGGGTGATCGCAGGTCCTGAAGATCCAGAAAATACTGAGTCATTCGGAGAATCGGCCCACCTTTGTCATAAGTGGTATCATCAAATAAACTTCTGGCTCTGTCGTGGTCCCAAACACACTCGCTATTTAAAGTTCTTGATCCGTTGTACAGGAGAAGGTTCATATGTCTTTTGGTGAACACAACCTCGAATATTCCGTGATGGATGACTTGATCGCAGGCTAACAGCGAGAAGTACGTAGCCATAGTCTCTTTCAACCATGTCTGACCCCAGCACTTAAGTGTTACCAAGTTTCCAAACCATTGATGTGCTAACTCATGCGAAATGGTTTCCATTTTGGGATAACTTTCGATATCATTCGTTCCTTTGTATACAAGACTGTGGACTCTATAGGTGACCAAGCCCCAATGCTCCATTGCACCTGGAATTGAAAGTGATGAGAATTCTGTTTACTCCAGAAGAGAGAATTTTTTTTTTAGTTTTCAATCAATATCAAATTAACATTTTAGTGACACTTAGAAAGGAGATTAAATTCAGAAGCCATCTATTGCAACCACCACGAAACGCGACTAAAGAGGAATTCGAATCAGAAATCATAACGCACTTACTTTCAGTCCTATTGTCAGGAGACATCTGAGCTGAGCCTTCGACTATTAACATTTTAGACCATTTGATTTTATGAAAACAAAATGACACAATTGGTCAGAATTATCTATAACTCGAACAGCACAATCGTTTCTTGTTATAAATATATCACGAAGGAGAATTTTTCCAATGTTAAGGGTGACTTAATTGGTTGATTGGCAGCTCAATTCAATGAGAACCTCTTCGAACAGACGAAAAGTTGAGAACGAATCCACAACGACGACCGAAAAGTTGTCAGGATTGTAGAATTTCTCAAATTTTGAGTTAGACAGCTTGAAAATGATTTTACGCCTGAATAATAAGATTCTGGGTTATCTAGACACCATGAAAACAAGGCTTAATTTGTATATTGACCTTGTAATACATCGAAGAGGAAGATACTGATGAGCAAGAGATTATCCATTTATTGCTTATAGGTACCTATACTGAAAAATTTAAAAAGAGGAAAAAAAATTGAAATGAAGAAAAAAAGCAAATGAGTCTACGTTACTATCTAATGAGGATGGTAATGGACATAGCTTTACCAAAGCTGTCAAAAACACCGTCACTTGTTTTTACAATCGCAACACAGGCTACGCTGTCTGGTCCAGGATAAAGTCTATTATTCCCCCCATCGACCAATTACCAGGACGATTCTTGTCATTTTAACTCAAAACAACTACTAGTATTAATATAGGTTATCGGTCTTTATCACAATATAATAAATGGAGAATTATCTTTAGAAATGACCTGAATTAAATAAAATTTTTGGTACATTTGTTTATTACTTGTCGACGTTTCGACCATATATATGCGGCATCCTCAAGACAATAGTTATCAAAAGTATAAAAATTATGAATAAATCATAATGCTGAAAAACACAATGTAAATAAGACAATGAGATATGAAAAAAATTTTCACAAACATTACCGTGCATTCCTGATGACAAGGGTACAGAAAATAAAAACAATAAAGCTGGTATGTAAGTGTTCAATCTTTAATGAAGGTATGACCCCAAATTCATATTTATGGTATGACAACGGTATTTGCGATATCTGAGGAGAGTTGTGAACCCGAAAACAAAAAGGTATCCAGGTGAATAACAGAAAAACGCAAAGTACAGGGATCTTCCGTCAAAATACGATCAGAACAATACAGTGAGAGGTCTCTGTCTATTGAGGATTTTTGAGGATTTTATACTGCCCGAAATTGAGGTTAACTCACTTTTTGAATTCAACTTATTATCAGAGCAGATAATACTATAGGGAGATTCAAGGTATAATCATTCCAAAAGTGTGTTTTTTTTCTTGAGGTATTGCGATGTTTGACCTATGTAATATGCGGCAGGTATACATTTTTGGCATTTCATTTCATAGATGACATTACTGGTAATGGAAATGTCTACCCATTTTTCTGCATAACTTTTTCATACTTTTTTCAATTGACATATATACAGGGTGTACCAAGTTCGACGGCCTATTAGGCGTTTCTGGAGAACTAGACTTATTTTAAATCTGAAAATTGGGATTATGATATTGTTTGACGTTATCTACCGAGCTAAAATATTCTTGGAGCCTGACCACTTTTGGTTATACAGGGATAGAAAAAAAATTTTCAAAATTTTATTTTTTTCTGTTTTTTTCTTTTTGAATTTGATAGAGTATGCAATTCTGAATACATTTGTACTCAAATCGTTGAATTCGTCGAATTACTTTCAAAAATATCGAGAAAAACCTGAAGAAAAAGAGAGAAAAGAGTATTCGGTATTATGTTTGTTATTCCTAATCTAGATATCTTAAGCATAAACCGTTTTCACATTTTTGAAGTCGAAGAATGTGGAAATATTGTACATTTCTAGAATTTTGAAAAACTCATCACAGGGTGTTCCAAATATTGGGTCAAAAATTGGGATCAGGATTGGCCCATAATTTTCGTTTCTCAAATTAGAACCCTATTTTTTGATGATTGCGTTGGATTGTACAAAGAAAAATGATGATAATGTTTTAACATTCATGCTTCTAAAATTGATAATTCTCAAGTTATTTAGGATTTTCTGATTTTTATGTCGTATGTAGCGTCAAATTCATTAAATCTGTTCCATATCAACTATGACCTTGGTCATAGAAGATAAATTATTTCAATAACTCACTTGTGACACACTGTTTTGTTCAATTCATTCATCATTGTTGTTATGGAACAGATTTTATGAATTTGACGCAATGTACGACATGGAATCAGAAAATACTAAATAACTCAAGAAATATTAATTTTAGAAGTATCAACATGATAGAACATTATCATCATCTTTCTTCGCAGAATCAACGCAATCATAAAAAAATAGGGTTCTAATTTGTAAAACGAAAGTTATCTTGATCCCAATTTTTGACCCGAACATTTAGAACACCTGTGACGAGTTTTTCAAAATTCTAAATATGTAAAATATTTCCATTGTCTTCGACTACAAAAACGTGTGAAAACGGTTTGTGGTCAAGATATCTAGATTAGAAATAGCGAACATTATACCGAATACTCTTATCTACCTTTTTTTATTCATTTTTTTTTTTTTATATTTCGGAAAGTATTTTGACGAATGCAACGATTTCAGTACGGATGTATTCAAGTGTTTATCATTAGTGGAATAATTCATCTTCTATTGACCCAGGTCATAGTTGAAATGAAACAGATTAAATGAATTTGACGCTACGTACCACATAAATTCAGAAAATCCTAAATAACTCAAGAATTATCAATTTTGGGAGCATTTTACATGTTAGAACACTATCATCATTTTTCTTCATACAATCCAACGCAATCACAAAAAAAATAGGGTTCTAATTTGAAAAACGAAAGTTATGGCCAATCTTGATCCCAATTTTTGACCCAACATTTGGAACACCCTGTGATGATTTTTTCAAAATTTTAAAAATGTACAATATTTCCACAGTCTTTGACTTCAAAAATGTGAAAACGGTTTGTGCTTAAGATATGTAGATTAGGAATAACAAACATAATACCGAATACCCTTTTCTCCCTTTTTCTTCAGATTTTTCTCGATATTTTTGAAAGTATTCCGACGAATGCAACGATTCGAGTACGAATGTATTCAGAATTGCATACTCTATCAAATTCAAAAAGAAAAAAAACAGAAAAATAAAATTTTGAAAATTTTTTTTTTCGCTCCTGTATAACTGAAAGTGGTCAGGCTCCAAGAATATTTTAGCTCGGTAGATTATGTCAAACAATATCATAATCCCAATTTTCAGATCTCAAATAAGTATAGTTCTCCAGAAACGCCTAATAGGCCGTCGAACTTGGTACACCCTGTATATATATATATATATATATATATATATATATTCTTATGAAAAAGAGAGCTAAAATAATACAATAAATGTTGAAACAAAAAGTACCTAAGCTGAGGTAAAAAAAGAACGGGGTATCATAACATTCTTTGTATGATACTATAGAATCATACGATACTATCAACACTAGTATCATACGATACTATACAGCCAGGGGAAAAAACCTCAGCCGAAAAAAACCTGCCTCCCCGTAAACAAAATAACATAAAATATCAAATATCAGGAAAATCTTGAAAGACAACAGTGTGATCATCTTCATGTTATCCGTCGATGGGCTCGGATACACAGATTCTTCCCAAAACGACTCGTAATTCTTAATCTGAATGAAAAAAAGACAAAAGCAAAAAAGAAACCGATTATTCAGAATAAATCGAATGCATTTTGGAAATTCATTTGCTACTTAAAAAAACATCAACATTAAGATTTCTTGGCCAAATAATGTTCGGAGGTTTATGAATATTCATGAAAGAAATGTCAAAAAATTTGAAAGAAATGACAAAAAAAACCATCAATTTCCCCTTTCCGAATCTTCTGAAAGTTACGAAAATGACAATTTTTCAACATAACAAGCTAAACTTGTAAAAAAATCAATTAATACATAACTTTCAACTGTCCTCTTTCACGAGAATTTTTTTTTTTTCTGTTGCCGTGTGGGTTTCTTGCAGAAGAATCTCTTTGATACCATGTTCATCCGCTAATTTGGAGACGTAATCACACTTTCCTTCCGAAATTCCTTCGATATTCAAATTCAAAATCCACAAATTGTTGCTCTCTGGTTCGTTGAGGGTTTTTTCAAACCAGATACGACCTTTCCAGGTGATGATTTTTCGGCACTTCAGATGTTTGAAGACCGCTACGGGACCCCAATGAAAGGCAATCATCTCCCATAGATAAACCAAACAGGTTATAACACAAGAAAACAGAATATTTTTCAGGACCGAAAACTAAGACATATTACGAGAATTTTCATGAAATAAGAAACAACTGCACGAATACATTGTATGCGGGGGGGGGTGGAGCAAAGAGAAAACATGGTATTAGATCCAAAAGGCGGATTGATTCCGTTGTTAACAGAATACCTATAGGTTTTTCGAAATCAGCTTCTTTATCAACAGAAGTTGCGTTTATTGAAAAATGAGCAGGAGATCCGGAATCCGTCCCAATATGCAAAAGCGTGTGATGTCGCTGTTTACATTCCCTACATGTATGAGTGGATTTACAATCCCGC
>JAVSIQ010000196.1:0-76599 GCA_038502775.1 Hippodamia convergens
AAGTAGTATTTTAATATATAAAACTCAGTCGGCCATATTGTGAGGTACACTATTTATAAATCAAGATTGGATGTATGTTTGTTATGAAAGTTTTTTGTTGGATTTTTCTACGAAGGGTTAACATAAAATACATTGAAACTATGAAATATTTTATGAAATGGAAAAAAAAGTATCGTCAATAGATGTCGCTACGGTTGATAGTGTTTTCGTGAAAGTGTTATATTTGATATTTATGCGGTGAACTACATTCAACAATGATATTACCGCATCTGAGTCCATGTGTCATCACACTATTTTTCTTTCGAACACTACGGAAAATTTTATGACGAAATGTTTTGAACTACTTTGTACATCGCCACTAGATGACACTGCAATGCGAACTGTGTATTTTGAATTGCCAAAATGTCCTAGCCTTGGATTTTTTAGGTCTCCTGTCGCAGTTCGTACACATTATTATGTTTTAATTTTTAAAGTATGAATTGAACTATTCCATCGTTATTTTGATTCGTCACGATTTGTGTTATTGTAATATACAATGCCACGTGAAATTGTTTAATTCGTCAGCTCATTTCGCAAACTTTTTCACTCACAAAATAAAACGTCACTTTCAATACTCATATCATAAATAACTATTATCACTACTTCATAGCAGCATCGTTATTACTTCATAATTTTCAAATCAAAATATTCCGAAACGGTACACAGTATAAAAATTTGTCAACAATACTTTTTGGTATATAAAATTGAAAATATTCAGTTCGCTCGAAACATAGCTTAATAATCTAATATGAGAAAAGTTATGTTCGAAACAACTAGCACTCTATGAGAGTGAGATATAAAAACAAATTTACTGATGTATCAGCTCGCAGAACATATTTTGAATACGGAAGGCTTTACGAAAATTTGTCATAGAACAAAACCCCTATTATTTTTCAGTTTCATATCTATCCAAGACAGGGAAACACCTTGTATTATAAGAAAAAGAAACACTACCAGAGTCATGGACCCTTCACTAATTACTCAACACTACGAAAATGAGCAAAGCCTTGGTTTTGATTAGAATTGTCTGTTCCAGAACTTTTGTTTGAAACATTTTGTGATAAACCTTATTTTTAGAATTTTAGTTGCTGAGTATATTGGAACCTACATTTTTGACAATATATTATACATCAAAATATTGAAAAGTGTACTCAGTTTGAACTTACTTTCTTTACCGCTAGCTTCCATATGGTTGGCAAGATGGACATCGGATGACCAAATGTCGAACTGCCATTTCCTGAGTCCCAACACACCACACAAAACAGAACCAGAATGAATACGATTCTCATTTTTAATCAACCTGGAATGGAAATGATTTTTTTTCAGATATTCAAATCAAAATTGCCAATTTCAAATTTTTGATAGGGACCATTGATGTACGTCTCAGATACGTTGAATGAAACACGTTCAAAATATTTCAATACAATTAGAGGCAGATTCACAAATCTAGACGTTAATTTTCAAGGCTACAACTGAAAAGAAGTAGTCACCTGAGTTGAATGTCTGACATCTTTGATTAGCTTTGATCATGTGCAGGCCCATTTTACGCTACAGTGAGCATGATCAGATCGCAGTTCAGGCAAGCCAGAGACACAATAATAGCAATCCCCGAGCAGTTTGATCCTCAAACAATGATTCTCCTGCAAAAAGTAGGGAAGTAAACATATCGTGTTTCGATAGAAAAAGAAGCAACACTAGTCGGCAAGTCTATCAAACCTTGCGAACAAGTCGTTCAGAATCCTCACCAACTCACAAGCTGTACATCTACTTGCCAATGCTTGGAAGTAAAGTTCGTCACATCATAATGAGAATTGTTTTATGTATTTGCATGATTCAACTCACCAGTAAATCCTTTGATGTCCGAGAATAAAATACTAACACTTTCGTATCTATGAATGTAGATTCTATGGAATTGAATGGTTGGATAAACCGCCCTTTCTCTTCTATTTCTATAATCTCTTATATTTCTCGTGCAACGAAATCTGGCAACACTGAAACAAAAATTTCGTGTTGACACAATGAAACAAAATCGATATGTCAAACAGCATCATTTCATTTCTTCGACTTTTATTAGCAGTTGAATTTCTAACGCCAGAAGAAACTGAAATCCATTGCCCAGTAATACTAACGGTTTGTTATCTTATCCAGGTCACACGGTATATATAGGTATATTTCCTTATGAGGATTAACCTATTTAAAAAAATGTTTATCGCCCTTGACAATATTCATATGTCGAATCAGAAAAATTTCACTAATTTTCAAGATATTTTGAAAAAAGTTCGCGAGATTTTCAATGAATGTAGTGATCATTAGAACCAACTCACCAGATAGGAGAAGTTTCTCTTGTTTCTCTGTTTCATATTGAGTTCTATAACGAGTTCCCATGGATCTATGTGTCTCGAGAAATGCTCTCCTTTGGCTCCTATCGGTCAAATATTTCGTATACATCCAGAAAAATTTACAGCTAAGTATAAGGTTGCATTAGCACAAATTCTCCGAATTTTCCCTTCAGAATCCATTTGTTTCTAAAAAATAGCAATAATTTAATGAGCAACAGACGCAATTGCAATCTAGTTCCGATGTCCTTCTTGCTTAGAGCATATTGATTCAGCAGCGAGTAATACACTGCGCAAAAAACTTAACGCCCATTATGGACATTTTCAAATTCATTTAACAATTGAAGGAGTTCTCAATTATAAATATTTTGATTAGAATTATGCATGCATATGTTATCCATTTTCAACGCTTTTCTTCAATACAGATGCCTTTTCCAGCAGAATAAAAAATATGATGTTATCAGATTTTGAATGTATTAACTCAATTCTAAAATCAGGTGTTCTCGATCAATTCTAGTGATCAATAGTTTTCTTTCTTATGATTTTCTACACTCGATCGCTATGCAACGCGAAAACACTCAATTTGACCCAAGAGGAATGTGCCCAAGCGGTAGTTTTGCTAGAAAAAGGGTGGGACATACACATAAATTGAAGAAAGGTTTGGAGTTTCCCAAACAAGTGTGTCCAGAATATTGCAGCGATTCAGGGAGACAGGTATGAATGTCCGAAGACCAGGACAGGGTAGACCACTGGTAACAACTGCCATTCAAGAACGTTACTTAGAGTTTTTCGTTGAGACAACGGTTTGCAACCGCTCGCTCCTTCAAAACCAGCTGAGCAAACTCATGGGGTGCAAATTAGCACTCAGACAATAAGAAATCTCTTCAGAGAGTATGATTGAGGGCCTCGTGTCGCGGCAAGAGGCACAGCTCCTACCCCAGCCCATTGAAGGGCGCGTTTGGATTTTGCGAGTGAGCATTTCCATTGGAAAGAGTTCTCTTGGGGAAGGATCGATTTGGTATGGGTTGGAATATCTTTTGACTGCTCGCACAGACTAGTGGTCGCTGATAGTGGAGCTATGAATGCTGATAAGTATATAAGGAAAATTCTTGAAGAGCATGTAGTGCCATTTGTCCCATAGATTGGTGAAAATTCCATTTTTATGGACGGTAATGCCAAACCCTATCATGCGCGGATCGTTCAGTAGTACCTTGAAGTCTCTCGAATGGAATGGCCAGCAAGAAGTCCAGATCTCAATCCGATTGAGCAGGTTTGGGACAATCTAAATAGAAGGCTGAGAAGTTCGGAAAATCATCCTGCTACTCTTAATGACTTAAGAATCCACCTCGGAGATATCTCGGAAGGATTAGATCGGAACATTCTAAGATCACTCATTTTGAGTATGAAGCGTCGTTGTCGAGCTGTGTATTAACGCATGGGGTGAAAATACCAATATTGAATCACTTATCAGCATTTCAGTATTTTGAAAATTGTTCATTTCTCTTCTTTCACATAAGATCGGTGAAATGCAATTTTTCCTTCATTTAATATGTCTGGATTCGTTCAAAAGCTTCCGAGAGAACATAAAAAATAAGTTTCAAAGTCAATGTGGAGTTAACTTTCATTAAAATTGAGATTTTCAGAATGTGCGTTAATTTTTTTGCGCAGTGTATGACCTCGAAGATGATTACTGTCAGATCGGTCTATATTACGCTATATTATAGGATTCTATAATAAATGTCTTCTAGTATTTTGTGAACAACATCTGAGTTATAAATTTCATTTTTTTTCCATATATGAACATTTTTTCTGATGAGTAAACCTTCATTCACTTATCCTGTTGTATAAATGTCATATTTTCATTTGGCGATATTGGTGGTTGACTGATAATGTCTTACCTATTCTAGGAAATGTATGACAATTGAGAAAAATAATACATTACGCATTCGTCATCTGCTTCGAACATTCCACAGTAACTATGATCAAGTGACCTACAGCTGAGAGGAATCCTGCATTCACCATCTCAAAGGCAAGGGCAGCATTGCGTAAAGCACGAAAATTATGAACAAACAATACCAAACCAATTCTACCTTCCTCTCGAATCCTATACCGTTGCCGATAAAACTGAAAATGATTAATATCTATATAATTTTTCACGAAATCTATATTTAACATGAGTTTAGTGAGAGTTTCGCAGAGCTGAAGCACAGTATAGGTGAATGAGAAGACTACTGGTTTACTGGTAGACTATACTGTAAATGAATCTATTGGCCTCGAATCAACATCAATAACAAATCGTTCGACAATGTAAGGATACCATTAGATGATATTCTTTGGAAAGAATTATATCCTAGTTTTATATCCTATTATTTTATTTATACTCACTGCAATCTTATCAGAAATATACTTACTTTGCATCGTTAATAGGAGCCACGTACTCATAGCAGCCCAATGAAGATAATTGTTGGCGAAACATTTCCACCATCCTAAAACACACACAGCAATATTGACAGACATTGAACAACCGACCAAATCAAGTGGTCTGACTGTAGTACTATCGCCTCGTCTCCTTCTGGTACCAAGAACACCCACAGAGACTCAGGACTACCTAAAATGAAGAAATCTTCATTATTTTTCACATCACATCACATCACGATTTTAATGATATTGAATACAACCACCCACCAGAAGAGAATGTGCTAAAGACGAGGGCTCTCTCTCCAAAAAGAACTTTTATTGGAGATTCTCTCACAATTTTCAGCTTGGTTTGAACTTCCTAACTTGAATGTAAGAATTTCTGGACAGATAAGAGTGAAAATGTTCTTAAATCTTTCGTTTTTATTTTATCTGTCATATAAATTTATTATTTAAAAATGAATATTTTATATTTATTTCTATTGCTCCACTTACTTCGTATATTGGATTGATCTTTTTCTGTATTGTTTTCAAAATTTTTGCTGGTTTTGACTTGACTTCATTTGAAATAGTAACCATTGTTCTAAATGTACGATTAATTTGATGCCAATGAAACCTATACATTTCTTGAATTAATACTCACCTTCAGCATTGAAATCTACGATATTAACAATTATCAAAGCTTTCGCCTCTGCCTATGTGAATATCTGAGGTAAGCCAATTCTAATTTCTTGCAGTGGAAACTGTTGGTCAGTGAAGGCCAGTAGATCCCTTGTACATCAAAACCTCTCTTGAAGACTGTTGCGAAATCAGCTGAAATATTGAGCCATCACAATTTACGTATTGAAAAAATATAGTAGGGGGGTGTAGATGGTGAAAGAATCCAAATTCAAAGAAGCATACTGAGAGCTACTTCTGAAATTACCGATGAAATTACAAATCCATGGACTCATGGATTTTCCTATATAATTGCTGGTAAATGAAAAACGTTGTGATTGCAGTACTCTCTAATCACAAATTGTAAGTTATTTCTAATTTTTTATCGAAAACACGGCACAACCAATTTAACTTTTAGCCACATAGCTGAATAGGTAATCAGATTACCTCTAATTTGATGTATCTATCACAATCCATATACAGGGTGTTTCATTGGTGAATGAACATACAGTAACCTGAGCTAGAGCTTACGCTAGCCGAGTCCAAAATTCGATATATAATAATAGGTCTAATCAATTTCATAACCCAGATACAGGGTGCTTCTTGTATTCACCAAAAAATTCAATTGCTAATAACTTTTGAACCGACGGTATTTTCAGTTGATACTTGGAACGTAACATAACCTTCTATTCTATAAGTCGAACGAATTACATTTAAATTCCTGAACAATCAAGGTCCGCATTTGAAAAATATGGGCTTTCTTCCAAACTGAGATTCAAAGCGCTGTATAAAGTATTGGAATTCTGAGATTTGATTAAGATATCTGGAAAAAGCAGAAAATTCACTTTGGGGTTCGGTAGATTTCATTGTCCTGCACGTGATTTTGCCCAAAGAAAGTTTAATTTCAATGTAGTAGTGTTCAACGATGTATGCTATTGGTTCTTTTCGCATTTGATAGCTCCATTTTTATCCCTCATTTGGTAGATTCTATTTCTGCCCCTGCTTTCTAGTGTCCTAAGTATCTTCATATTTTTGTTTCTTTCTATTGTTCCCTTGATCTTTTCGGTATTATAGTTTCGAATGTCTTGTCTTACTTTCTTTCTTATTTTCTAATTTAGTTCTTCATATTCCGGGTATTTCTGTCCAATCTACATCTCTCCTTTATCAACTTTCTGGTTTCCTGCTTCAACTTGTTCTTTCTGAATGGGGCTCTTGCGCATATTTTTTTAGTTTGCTGTTAATATAGCTTCTCTCATTGTTTTCTCCAACTCGTTTGCATCCATTACAGCAAGGTTCTCCTGGGTGTAGTTTCTCTGAAGTTCCTCTTGGTATTTATCTCTGTTGTTTTTTGAGTTATCCACGGTGGGAATCTCCTAGGAGTTAACAACTTCCTTCTCTCCAAATTTGTGTTGATTTCCACCTTTGCCCTCATCGTTCTATGATCGCTTCCCATGTTAAACCCGTTGATCACTGACACATCCGTGATAATCGACTTGTTATTGGATATCACAAAGTCTATTTCATTTTTGGTTCTCCCGTCTGGACTTAACCATGTCTACCGTCTATTATTTGGTTTCAAGAACAACGTATCATGTAATATAAATTTTCTTGTTGTATATAGTCAATCAATCTAATCTCCTTTTTCGTTTGAATTTCCTAGACCAAAACTTCCTCTGTTAGGGATAATTAATTTTCTTTCAGTCAAACCATTTTTTTTTTTTGAAAATCTAATAGAATATTGGAAAAATGCAAATATTTCGTCAGTTCGAGATGAAAATTTTGCATTTTGATTGCAATGAACTCGTTTTCCACGGAATTTTTGGAATTTCAACATTAAATTGGATATTTCCCTGAAGCTTTCTTTGAGCAAAATGACGTGAGAAAAATGAAATCTATTTGACCCCATAAAAAAATTTTCTGCTCTTTTCAAATAGCTCAATCAAATTTCAAAATTCAATATACAGGGTGTTGAATCTCAGTTTGAAAAGTCCCATATTTATCAAATACAGACCTGGAATTTTCTAGGAATTTAAATGTATAAACTGAACATACCGGTTGGTTCATCATTCATGAAAATATTGAAATTTTCAGTGACTACATAGACCAGCCTGTATCTCGGTTAAGAAATTGATATATCATATAGCGCCTTTTTGGACTCGCATAGGGTGGCTCTAACTCAGGTTACCGTATTTTCATTTACCAATGAAACACCCTGTATGAATTCTCATTTAATAAATAAAGTACAGGGGTGGGGGCGTAGGGGGTGAGATATATCAAATTCCAAAAAACATTTCCTTAATAAATTTTTGTGAAAGAATTATTGACGAGTAACGCCACTTTTTTTGGCAGGCTTTATAACTGAACTACATTTTCTAACCAATAATGATTTTTTTGTATATACCATAAATCGTGCTGATGTAGTCTCCTTCCTCTAGACCATATTTCCCTGCATGCAATCATTATAAATATCGAGGAATTCATCGTCCCTTCCAAAGTTGACGGCCTTCATTCTGGAGGTTTTCTATGTCAACAGAAAATCTGGAGGCTTCTGTAACAATATAAGCATGAGCAAAATGAGGTTTTTTTAGCAAATCCCAGTTGCAAAAGTTTCAGAAAGCATTTGGTGTTCAGCAGATACAAGAATCAAGGGGATAAATAATCTCGAATGAGGTTGGTAAGTGCATTTCCTCCTCGGGAATATTCTCAAAAACCGCTGAAACTTGGAATAACTGAGATGTTTTCAAACAGTGAAACTTCAATCACTTTTGTTCTAATGAAATTTTTATAATTTGCTGAATATTCACCAAATCATCAGAGATTTAAAAAAAAATTATTAAATTTGCAGCAGTGAATTAATAATTCATCCTCCTTATTTGAAAACCCTTTCGACACTAAATGAGTTAATGTTTTCATTGAAAATTTGGTTTCTTGGATAAAAAAAGTAACTACATACTTTGTTACTTCAAATGGCACACCTTGTTTATTATTGCACCCCTTTCCCATTGTCAATATATACTTCGAGCAACAATTGAAGGAACAGAAACATTTTTTTGGTGATTTTCAACAGGCTGTATCTCATTGAAAAATGGTCTTATAGGAAATAAAAAACTAACTTATGAAGCTTGGAGACTTTTCCTTCTGAATTTATTGATTCAATTTTTCGGAGTACTGGTGGACATGCCATCAATCATCGGATAAAGCACCAAGAAGAAAATTTCGGTAGATCGATCGGTTCAGCAGTTTTCTTCAACCGATTGTTTGAAATTTTGATCTAATTTTTTTATAGATAGATAGATAGATAGATAGATCAATCAATTATAATTACATTGTTTCTTCACTTTTCAAATTTATACATTTAAAACTTCATTTAAAAAACATTTGTGAAAACTTCGACTCATTCGGCAAAAAAAAACGATTTAAAAAAAATTAACTCAAGTTAATAAAAAAATTTTGTTTTCCTAATTATTTCAAATGTTTGATCAATCGGCCCAAGAAAACTGCTGAAACGATCGATCTATCGTTTTGGGGGGGGGACTTTTGGAAACATCAGGCCGCCAAATAAACTTTTTCCTCAATATTGAAGATAATACAGTCCATTAACCGAAAAATGTAAAAATTGATGAAATTTTTTTTTTTTCTTTTTCCACCTTCATGTGATAGGTGAATAAAAATTTTTTTCAATTTAACAAACATTTTCTGTAAAAAAAGACGCCTTTCAGCTCACCAGACGACCAGATTTCGGCAGTTAAGTGAGAAAGGATTCTTTCGCATTCAAGAGTGAATATCTCGAAAGTCGTAAAAAAAATAAGAGCTGAATGAACAAGTTATGCGACAAAAATTTTCAAGAGCAAATATCTTCCAAGCTATATCCGCCTTGGTAAAGAGGCTTCCATTTCTTTTAAAATTTATCTCTCAACCCCTCTTTCCTATTCAATTTTGAGAGATTGAAGCACAATTTGTCAAATGTCTTGAGAACCGTAGTTATGGAAAAAAATGCAACGGTACAAAGATGCTCAACCCTATCACCATTCGGCACAACCAAATTTTTCTCGAAAATCCACAGCTGGATCAACTTCACGCTCATCATGTAATCAACACGTGAAACACAATTTTTCCTCAACTGAAGCAGTTGACGAATGTAACTTCTTGAACAACAAGTTCACTCCCATTTAATGAATGCTTTACTACTCACATTCTCGGAAAGACAATTTTTTCACTCAATGGACGATCATTTTCATGAACTCACATAATACTTCACATCTGCAATGTGTGAAATAACGAGAGTTACCCCTATTAGATAACGAAATATCTGATAATTGCGAATTGTATTCAGGAACAAGATAAAATCATTGATTTTTCGGAGAAACCATTCTGAATCCAGGGAATACGGTAGTTCTCTAGATCCTAATAATTGGATAGGAGTAAATAATATGTCATTAGAAAACACTGCAATATCATGGGTATTTACACAAACTGTTTAATCTCTTCTTTTTGTAAGGGAAGGAATTAGGAAGAGAATCGAATACTACTGCAAATTAGTTGAATTAAAAATGAACAAAATCGAAGAATAAACTAAGAAGATTGTGTCAGTTAAATCTCATCCTGTGATGAAGGTATAATAATTTATTGTAGTGATTCATATTAATTAAGAACCTTATTGTTATTATTCCATTAAGAAATTTTCAGTTTGTTTTTTTGATAAATAAGAAAAAGTGAGTATTTATCTGAGGTTTATGATCATTTATTGAATAGTTTCATTTTCATATTATATCCTAAGCTGCTCATATGTGAATGATGTGTGGATTGGTATTCTAACCCATACATCTCAAGAGTCTCGAGTTGGTGGTAATGTTTAGTAAAAGTATACAAATTCAGCTTAATATTTATTCAGTTTATGGATTTTTTACATTATTATTCATTATTTAAATGCTGCATCTCTAAGAAAATAAGTCCTTGTTCACTTTGTTCGGGGCCATATCTTTCAAGTATTCAGTATATGACGTCAGGAGGTCGTCCATTTTATACCCTATGGGGGTGTTGAAAAGAAGCTTCCTACCCTTCAGTAGTTTCCAGCCTTCAATTGGAAGAAGTTGTTGCCAGAAGACCAATTGTTGAGCTCAGAGTACTCCAGCGTTTCTATTATATCCTGGAATGAAAAAACATGACTGTATTCATATCTAAATTTACTGAGGTGGTTCAAATGTGATCCTGACAAATGCCGTAGATGGCGCGAGTTACATATCCGAATACGACGAAGCTCACTGCAAGGCCGTGTGAACCGCAAGCTCAGCAGTAACATCTTTCCGCGTATTTGAATTGTAAACCGACATTATAAATATCATGTTTTCTATCATTTTAATCAGTTCTGACATAGATTTCCTCTTAGTCCAAGAGCTAGTGAACCTTTTGACTAACGGTTTGTCTGTAAGGCTAGAAATTTTTATACCGATAGTTCCTAGCATGCTGAGGACGGAAATCATCGCCTGGCACCCCTCACCCCTGCACGTCATCAAGATCTATATCTTTGAAAGTGTTAAAAAAAATTAAAAAAAAAAACTTGTTCCTGTAAGCTTGAAACTTTCATACGATTTTGTTCGTTCATTGTGAAGTTTCAAAAAAAAATTGACAGGCGATTTCGACGAGCACAAGTACCTGCCAGGCGCCTCGAAAACGGTGTAAAGTACGAACAAAAATGAGCTTTTTTATGTAAGGCTGAAATTTATATATGTGTTCGTCTGAGGGAAAGAAAAATAAGTTTTATTATTAATCTTCATCATCTGATATGTTATCATTAATTTTTCATCATATAGTACAGTCGTTTCAAGGCGTAGTACACTGTGTCTTGAATTGGTTGAGACTGCATTGTATCTCAGCTATTATTGAAAATAGAGACATGCGGTTTTCGAGACCCTGTGTCACTTTTTTGTAAAACTTTTAAAACCACAAACAGAAATATTCCATCTTCTTTTGTTTCTCGAATACAGTGCGAAAATGAAAATGTTCACTTTTTGAAGATGCTATTATTTCTCGGGCCTGTATGAGAAAGAAAAAAAAAGTATGAAAATGTTTATAATAATGTTTTTACGTAGAAGTCAGTGGCGTAGCTTAAAATTTTTATCTAATAAATGTTTTCAAGATATAGCTCAAACTTGAAATATTTCAAATGGAACACCTCGTATGTTTTAACGTCAAATCTTCTCTTTTTTTTCTGAATACATCGATGTATCACAACCTTACCTTCAATAAATTTGAGCGTCAACTATCCGAAAAATGTATACAGTCGTCGCTCGATAATCCAGCGTTTGCCAATCCGGTACGCTCGGTAGTCCAGCACTTTGGGACCCAGGTAATCCGCTCTATAATCCGGCATTTTATACAGCTGAACGCCGGATGACCGAGAGTAGTTTTTCCCGCTCGGCAGTCCGGACTAACCTCGACAGTGATGTCACGTATTTGTTTTCTCTTGTTTCATAGCGTCCCTTGACAAAATAGCGGTCTTATTTTGCGAAAGTTGGATAGTAGTGAAAATCATATGAAGTTAGCTTTTTTTTCCTGTACAAATTCGATAATCCGGCATTTCCGATAATCCGGCATCAAGCGCCCTACTGTATTTCTGTTTGTTTTTTTTTTTTAAGTTAGACATGAATTCTCCCACACATACATCAAAACACCATTTTTCAGTTTATATTTTGAAATTATGTTCAAAATAGGATAAAATAAATGGGTTTAGATGACATAGCTTTTTGAAAAAGTAATGATTAAATGCTTGTGAATATTGATTAAATGCGTGGGATATTTTTTTCAAGTGAAATTTATTGAAGCATAGGTCGTGATACAGTTTGACGTTAAAATAAACATGGTGTTCCATATGAAAAATTTCATTCCGTTCCAATTCAATCTCAAAAACAATGCTTTGAAACAAATGTTTTGCTACGCCACTGACTTCTACGTAGAAATATCATTATAAGAAGTTCTAATTTTTTTCTTTCTCATGCAGAGCCCGAGAAATAATAACATCTTCAAAAAGTGAACATTATCATTTTCGCACTGTATTCCAGAAACAAAAGAAGATGGAATATTTCTGTTTGTGGATTTAAAAGTTTTACAAAACAGTGACACAGGGTTTCGAAAACCGCATGACTCTATTTTCAATAATAGCTGGGATATAATGCAGTCTCAACCAATTTAAGACACAGTGTACTACGCTTGAAACGACTGTACTATATGATGAAAAATTAATGATACATATCAGATGGATGATGAAGATTAATAATAAAACTTATTTTTTCATTCCTCAGACGAACACATATATAAATTTCAGCCTTACATAAAAAAGTTCATTTTTGTTCGTATTTTACACCCTTTTCGAGTCGCCTGGCAGGTACTTGTGCTCGTCGAAATCGCCTGTCATTTTTTTTTGAACTTCACAATGAACGAACAAAATCGTATGAAAGTTTCAAGCTTACAGGAACAAGCTTATTTTTTTATTTTTTCAACACTTTCAAAGATATAGATCTTGATGACGTGCAGGGGTGAGGGGTGCCAGGCGATGATTTCCGTCCTCAGCATGCTAGGAACTATCGGTATAAAAATTTCTAGCCTTACAGGCAAACCGTTACTCAAAAGGTTCACTAGCTCTGGTACTATCTGTATCATTCGTTGTACGAAATATACCCTGAGTTGCAGGAACGTCCATCAAATTTAATGCTGCCTCAATTCTCCATTAAACGGAGTATCCATGGCTACCGTCTATGGATATTCCGTTTAAGGGAGAATTAAGGCGGCATTAAATTTTAATGGACGTTCCTGCAACTCAGTGATAGTTTTTAAAAACGCAATTACCGCCTTGAATTATATAAGTGACGCATGTATATTTCGAAGGTCGTGGCTTGGGTGGGTATATGATAGCTTGGTCCCTCGAAATCTCTGTAATAGTTTTCGTCGAGAGCGCATGTTCACGCGCTTGCTAACGACCATATGTGTACATCAAGTCATCAAGTGCTAATCGCCGTATTATCATCGGACATGATAATAAGCCGGGAGAGTTCTTAATGTCAGTATATCCGGTCGTGAAAGCCTGACTATTTGACATAAACTCACCTTCGTTTCTGGATGAATGATGTTTACCCCGTTCTTATTCATGGCCACAATTCTCCTCTCATTATTTTTACCATTTTCTGTAACTTCGAAGAAGGTTGATCCAAAAGTCGGCCATTCGTAAATTTTTTCAAGAATTCTAGTTTCGCATTCTCCACTGTAACTTTCGGGTTATATTTTTCTGCGATCAAGGACCTCATTCTCTCGAGCTAGAGGCTTTTATCAGATCCCTAGGGATGATTTCTTTGAGGAAATGATCGTTGATTTTTTGGGGATTGTAATTGATTTTATCGCTTTTCACTCTCGTTATGAGGGCGGCTAATCTGACCGCGTCTTGTTTGCTGCATTTGTGGAAACCTAGAAGATATTTCTGTACTTCTTGGGGATAGTAGAACATTTCATCTGCGGTTGGATCACTTCCCGGGACTGTGTTCATCCATATTCTCTTCATGAAGAAAATTTCATAATCGACATCAAGAGTAGCTGCACCTGAAAATATTAAAAATCATGATACAGGAGGTCATAAATTCGTTACCAAAGTCGTTTTTTTATTAGAAACCCATTTTGGAAGCTGATACATATAATGAATTTATTTTTATGTCTGATTCTCACAGAGGGCTAGTTACACGGTTCGTACCAAAAAGTGTTGAACAGAAATTATTTTATTTGATTTATTGAGCTAAATTTCGAGTGAACTCAAATATCATTTTTTTACACCAAAATACTGAGTTGGTTCAGTTCCATGATCTTTGAATTTATTTTTTAAGAAAAGCTAGCTTTAACAAAAAATTCACTTAAAGAATCGTCCGAGCCACATAAAAACAGTTTTCTTTCTTTCAGTATGGTAATGAGTTCATTACAATACTAAAAGTAGTGCTGTAATGAAGCCCATTACAATCGGTCAAATTTCGTGACACACCAACTGCCAAGATAAATACAAAAGTCACTAACCTGAATTTTTTTATATCTCATAAAACATTAGAAATAGCAAAAATATTGTCTAATACTCGTTGCAGAAGGCAATTCTAACACTCATGCTGTTAAATTTCGCATTCGTGTTGGAATAGGCGAATAGGAGCTCATTCCGCAACTTGTTTTAGAATATATTATTTCGCCACTTTTTATCACAACCATACAGAATAACAAAATAATGCCGTACTGTGTACAATATGGACGTTTTACAATATGGACAATATGGAAGGTAGTAGGGGTACTTCTTCTCTCATAGTATTAACACGGCCTTCTTAATCTCCTGGTCCGGGCATTGCAAAGATCGGCAAAGCTGCACTGAGGGATAGCCACTCGAGACTCGATGCAAAGAAACGTGAGTCAGTCTAGTGGTGAACAAGTCCCGCGTTTTTGTAGCCTCCGCTCAGTAACGTGTTTAATCTATGTGAAAAAATAAGTAACTTTTATTCATATTTTAGGATTGTACACAGTAATAATAATGTTTGTGATATTGAAGTGTGTGAATTTTCCTTGGAATAACAGAATAATTGGTCTTTCCATCTATTAAATTAATATCTAACCTATAAATTCAACTTCGACTTGAGGTCATCTGCTTTGAAAAATGGTCAAAATGTATTGTATTTCATCGTGCAGAAGTAATTATCAGTCTTCAAAAATGAAGGATATTTTAGTTGTTTTGGTTTTCCTTGAGATGAACAGCGTTAGCTTTTATGGATTAGTATCAAACCGCGAAATTCTTTCATTTGCGAGAAACATTTTGATTCCGACGATATAATTAAGTTCGAGAATGATTTGCAAGCAGATGGAACCATCAAATTACTTTCTTTGAGATTTATAAAAACTGAAAGTAGGCAACTGGAAATTATTATTTATCATTTGAGAACTTCATGTTACGTTATTCGAGAATTCAAATTTTGTTTGTTATTTTTATAGCGAATTTTATTTGAGTTAATTCTATTTTGAGAGTTATATTTGAATTCACATGGCGAGAGATGGCCTTACACCTCCCCGTAGTTCTTGCTGGACAATAAATTGAATAAAACATCAATCAATTCGCTTTGATATTTCAATTTTGTTTTTCATTTATATTCAATTTATTGACTGAGTAGGGGAAAGGGCATAGCTTTACGTTTTTCTCCAGATATTCATCGGAAAACACATTTATCAACATAAATAATACGTTTGATCATCGTATCTATCACGGGCCAGGGGATTTAGAAGTCCATGGTATAAGTCTATGAGTACTGAGCATTCGAACTGTCTTACATTCAGATACGACTGCAATATTCGGTCCTTCAATTACACAGTATACTTACCTCGGTCCTCTCTGTCGCTCATTTACTGGCGCATCGAAATTTCAATCTTCAAAACTGAGTAACCCCTATTAGGATCAATTTTTCTTCAGGTTACCCTTCATCAACGTGTTCACAATAAAACAGCGCTTATACTGATGTAAATCTTTCCTATTATCACACAAGTGAAAGTAACTGATTTCGATATACAGGGTGTACCAAGTTCAACGGCCTATTAGGCGTTTCTAGATAACTACACTTATTTGAAATCTGAAAATTCGGATTATGATATTGTTTGACATTATCTACCAAGCTAAAATATTCTTGGAGCCTGACCACTTTCAGGGAAACGAAAAAAAAAATTTCGAAAATTTTTTTCTGTTTTTTTGTATTCGAATTTGATGAAGTCTACAATTCTGAACACATTCGTACTAAAATCGTTGCATTCGTCGAAATACTTTCCAAAATATCGAGAAGAACCTGAAGAAAAAGGAAGAAAAGAGTATTCGGTATTATGTTTGTTATTCCTAATCTAGATACCTTAAGCACAACCCGTTTTCACATTTTTGAAGCCGAAGACTGTGGAAATATGGTACATTTTCAGAATTTTCAAGAACTCATGACAGAGTGTTCTAAATGTTGGGTTAAAAATTGGGATCAAGATTGACCCATAACTTTCGTTTTTCAAATCACAACCCAATTTTTTTATGATCGCGTTGGATTGTACGAAGAAAAATGATGATAATGTTTTAACATGTTAATTCTCCTAAAATTGATAATTCTTCAGTTATTCAGGATTTTCTGATTTTATGTCGTACGTATAGCGTCAAATTCATTAAATCTGTTTCATATCATCAATGACCTTGGTCATAGAAGATAAATTATTCCAATAACGTACTTATGACACATCTTTTTTATAAATTTATCCATCATTGTTGTTATGAAACAGATTTTATGCATTTGACGCAACGTACGACATGGAATGAGAAAATGCTAAATAACTCAAGAATTATTAATTTTAGGAGTATCAACATGATAGAACATTATCATCATTTTTCTTTGCAGTATCCAACGCAATCATCAAAAATTGGGTTATAAATTGAAAAACGAAAGTTATAGGCTAATATTGATCCCAATTTTTGACCGAACATTTGGAACACCCTGTGACGTGTTTTTCAAAATTCTAAATATGTGAAATAATTCCACTGTTTTCGACTACAAAAACGTGAAAACGGTTTTTAGATATTTAGATTAGAAATAGCAAACATTTTACCGAATACTCTTATCTACCTTTTTTGTTCAGATTGTTTTTGATATTTCTTGACGAATGCAACGATTTGAGTACGAATGTATTCAAGTGTGTGTCACTAGTGAGTTATTGGAATAATTTATCTTCTATGACCAAGGTCATAGTTGATATGAAACAGATTTAATGAATTTGACGCTATACGTACGACATGAAATCAGAAAATCCTAAATAACTCAAGAATTTTCAATTTAAGAAGCACTAACATATTAGAACATTATTATCATTTTTTTCCTACAATCAAACGCAATCATAAAAAAATAGGGTTCTATTTAGGAAAACGAAAGTTGTGGGCCAATCTCAATCCCAATTTTCGACCGAACATTTGGAACACCCTGTGACGAGTTTTTCAAAATTTTAAAAATGTACAATATTTCCACAGTCTTTGACTTCAAAAATGTGAAAACGGTTTGTGCTCAAGATATCTAGATTAGTAATAACAAACATACCGAATACTAATTTTTCTTTTTTTCTTCATGTTTTTCTCTATAATTTGGAAAGTATTCCGACGAATGCAACGATTTGATTGCGAAAGTATTCAGAATGGCATACTCTGTTAAATTCGAAAACAAAAAAACAGAAAAAAAATTTTGAAATTTTTTTTTTCGTTCCCTGTATAACTGAAAGTGGTCAAGCTCTGAGAATATTTTAACTCGGTAGATAATGTCAAACAATATTATGATCCCAATTTTCATATTTCAAATAAGTCTAGTTCTCCAGAAACGCCTAATAGGCCGTCGAACTTGGTACACCCTGTATGTACCTGTTTAAACCTGGCAACCCAGTGTTTCGTCCAATTAAATATTAGTCATAGGACTGCATTTTCTTCATGTCCAATAGGAAATTTTTTTATCATGATGTTGCAAAATGTCATGAAATGTCATTTTTGAAAAATTCATTATGAAATAAGTTATCAGCTCGGTGAAGGTCGATGTAGGTTCGGATTTCGACCATATCCTATTGACTTAGTTTATATTTAGGCATTATTACAAAAAAAATTGATATTCCGAATCATGCTGCTTGACAATGAATATTTTCTACAGAATATACTTACTATTCCAGTTAGGCATCTGCTGTCGGAACCATCTCATAATCTCGTGCA
Organism: Hippodamia convergens; assembly: GCA_038502775.1. Taxonomy (NCBI): domain Eukaryota; kingdom Metazoa; phylum Arthropoda; class Insecta; order Coleoptera; family Coccinellidae; genus Hippodamia; species Hippodamia convergens. The sequence goes on from JAVSIQ010000196.1 coordinate 18,214, forward strand.
AGAAATCATAAACGAACTCATTATTAGGTATACTGAACACCCTGTGCTTCCCAATATGCACCACCAGACTGAACCCGTCAATGCTCTGCAAGTCCAGTCTTCGTCCAATATCTCTGCACAAATCAGAAGCTCTCGTCATAGAGTTCACCTCGAAAGCTTCATCCGTGTCGTTCGGGAAGTATATCTTGTGGAATATCTGAAGACTCTTCTGTTGTATAGCCTCAACTTCGAAGGAATACGGAGCATGCTTGCGGGGGCCAATCTTCAGAGTCCTCTGGAGGCGTTGCAAGCAAGGTTCAACGAAGGGGTGCGATCTTGATTTCAAGAACTTCTTCAGCTCCCCGTACAGATTTTGGTTGGGTGCATAAAGTCCACTCGCGAGGTACATGAGTTCCCAACCTTTTTCTTCGCTTCTCAATAGACGGTTGAAGGTTAATTGCTTCATGATTTGACAGTATATTTCATCTCTCAAGGGTTCGTGCTGCAAGGGAGGTCCGAATATTTCATCTGTGTACTCCGTAACATATTTGGCTTTTGGCGCCGGTAAATCTTCCATGTACTTCATGATGGCCATGAAACAATGGCAGGCTTTTTTAGACATCTCATCGTCCGAGATCAGCTTTTGAAGGAGGGGTTGGTGCATTGGTTCGTTTGTGTATCTCCATAACTCGTTTCCTGAAGTTCTTCTGATTGCCACGAGAACCGAATTCTTCTGTGTGATTCTCCTATTAGATCTGAAGTGATCTGCGGCGTAGGAAGCTAAAGTGTATATCCTCGTCATTTGCTCTGGGGAAACTTCATGGTTCGTGACCTTTTGAGCAACTACACCTTTTCTCTTGAAAGCCGCCAATATATCCGGTTTTGGCTGACTAAGGCAGGGTATTATATAGGTAAATTCTGTCGGGAAATCCCCTGAGAGATTATTACATTGTCCGTAACCATAAGAGCTATTCATAACATCTTGACCTGTAACATTTTGAAGAACAATCAGGTCACCTTTTCTGAAAGCTAGGAAAGATTCTGCATTCGTTGGATGTCTGTAATCTTGTATAGCCACAAGGTACTTAGACCTTTTCTTAAGCCCATCGATCAATTCTTGAATCAATTCAACCATATTATTTGCTTCCGGACTATCGAAGATATATTCATCATTCCTTATAGTACTGAGATGCATCCGTTGCAATACTGGGTGATTCATTGGTTCGTATCTTATAGATGAAATTTCTGAAAATGTTAGCTCTAGCAAAATTTGTTCTTGGTCGTCTATCATATAAATTCCAGTGCTGTTTACAGCTATTATAACGTTCTTCTTGTCCAACGCTGGTCCTGATGTTTGAACCGCTTCGAAGTACCTAGAGAACAGGATGGGCCAAGAGATTTTAGCGAATTTAACAATTGTTTCCTTAGCTTTCTCTATTGGTACTTTCTGCTTCACGCAAGACAGCAAAAAGAAACAATCTTTTATTCTTGCCTTCCATTCGTTCAGGTTAGTGTTCGGACTTTTGATGAGATATGTAGGGAGATATTCTCCTAATCTTGATTCAAGTATTTTGTTGTTGAATTGAGCGCCATTATCGATGTAATACTGAGTGGCTAATAATGTTGCTAAGTCACTTTCATTCCGACATTTATATTCGCCGTGATTTAAACCGCGAATAATCTGGTGGTATATGAGATTATTGGCCTTGTTGTCTTCAGGACTATTCATCCATGGGGTGAAGATTTCTTTCCTGAAGTACAGCTTCCAACTGGCTGTTTTCTCATTCTCACCGAGTTCTTTGCCGTATTGTTCGCATTGTGATATTGCGTCCATTATGTGATCTTGACCGCTACCAATCGACATTATCTGTGAAAAAAATGACACCATTATGTCGGAAAATTATCGTGAGAAAACGGTTGTGTTTTACACAAAGATCGCTACTATCATTAAGATGTTGCCAATTTGAGATTTTCTATCGGAAATAGATATACCGTAATAATAGCGATTTTTAAATTTTTTTGTAATATTGTGCTTCGTAATCGAAAATAATTAATTTCGTGAAAACTACTTGACCTTAAATATTCAATGAATATTTTTTTTGAAATCTAGGGAGATGGTCATTATTTCTTTCAAAAATGTATTCACTAAAATCCAGATAACCCGAGTTGAAAAGGGTCATAAATAGCTGCAACTGTTTTTGTCCTAAAATTTTGATGAAAAAATCGAGAATTACTCAAAAAAAGTATGATGAACTTGGTGATTCACTTATCTTGGTAACCTCAATTTTCTCGAAAACGAATTTTTTTTCATTCTCTGAATGGCATTTTGAACAAGTCAATGTAGCCTTGAGATGCGCATAAAAATCTGAGGAATAAATAAAGACGACAGGCGTCATGCGTGGCGCTATCAAACATTTTTTCCCTAGGTACATATATTTTTTATCGTGTCATGATTTTATTTTGAACTTATTTTTTCAATACAATTTTAATCCATTTCTAACCGTCAGCGATCTGCAGGGTGTTTTATGTCAATTCTATTACATTTATTTTTTTCTGTATTGTGGTAGTATGCCTTCATTTAGAGACATAGATGTGATTTTGTGGCTTAAATTCAAGAAGGCTAGTTTTTCTAGTCAAAGTGCCCCTTCAAATTAGATGAAACATGTGGCTACAGTAAGATGGGGTCCCATGTAAAAACGCTGTCACTGTGAAGGGATATTCAGATCAAGAATTCGAAAATGAGTGGATAGGAACCAATGGACCCATCAGATATCACCAGACCTAACGCTCATGGATTACTTTCTGAGAGGCGAAGGGTAATCTGAAAAATATGGTATACCAAATTGATTCATTAGTTATTAAACTTGGATCATTTGAAAATGAGGATTAGAAATGCATGTGCCCAAGTGGACCTTCATATTTTGACCAAAGTAACTTATAATTGAATAGGGGAAAGCTGATAACATCTAAGGATGGAATACTTGAGGTTGGGGTTCTCCAGGGTAGTATTCTGGGTCCTCTCCTGTTTTTGATTTACACAAACGATTTGCCAAATATTTTCTATGAGCACCTGAAATTTTTTATGTACTCCGATGACACGAATCTCTTGGTTACAAAAACTAAAGTTGAAGATGTAATTATAGAAAGTGAACATGCTATAATTGAGGTATCAGACTGGCTTGCGAAAAACAATTTATCTATGAATACCAGTGGCGTAGCAGAGGGCCCCGCAGACCCCGAGACAAACGAAAAGCTCTAAATGGGGTCCTAATAACTATTGAACTTGCCAATTCGCGATATTTTTCTCATGAAATAATGAACAAAACCTAAACAATGAAGGTACAGTTATCATTCTCGAAAAATAGAGAAATATTAGTGAATTATATTCAAAGCACAAAAAAGGTTTACAGTAATTCGATTCGATGTATTATTCAATCACATCCTGTGGACCCTATTTTTAAGAAATTTTATATAGCGGAGAAGGGGAAAATATTCTGACATCTTTTGATTTCCATTTCTATTCTAGTCGTGGGAGAAGCAACAAGTGTTTGAATACGAAACCACGTTGTGACAAAGTTTTCAATATTCTGACTTTTAAAGTGCCTTCGGTTTCAGGATTAAAATTTCATTGTAGTTCATTATAGTTCTAGAATTAATTGCGTAGCTTATTTATCCGTTAGGAAACGTCTCTCGTTTTTCATTCTCATATTAAAAAAAAGAATAGTTATTAAATGCGCAAATTAGAATTGGCAATTTGAATATCTTATTATTTTTCAGATATTAGAGAAAATGTCAGAGCGGAAAAGAAAATATTTGAGTGGAGCTTGCAGAAGAAAACTCCAGGAAAAAAAGAAAATGCATTTTCTCTACAACGAAAGGTTTTTTAATATTTTAATAAGTCCATGCCAGAGTCATAATCAACTATTCAGTACAGTGGCGTATCAGAGGGCCTCGGCACTAATGGGGCCCCCAAGCCAAACGAAAAGCTTCAAATGGGGGTCCCGATAATTTCATTCTATTGAACTTGCCGATTCCCTATATTTTTCTGATGAACAAAACTCAAAAAATGAAGGTAAAATTCCTACTCCCGCGAAATAGAGAAATATTCCTAAATGGTATTAAAAAACAATAATTTCATTCGAAATTCGAATTATCACTCAATTTCTCCCTACTACCCTGTTTTCAACAGTTTTTCAATATACCGTCAAGCTTTTCGGGACTCTCTTTAAATATCGCCAAATGATCGTTTTATTGAGCTTAAGATAATCAAGAATTATCTCAGGAATTCATTGTGGCAAACACGTCTATCAGACTTTTGAGCCTACTTTAGCTTTGAACAAGAAGTAGCCTGAAGCTTGGAAATCGACAAGTTGATGAATATGTTTGGACAAAAAAATTAAAGAAGATTAATGCATTTTTGTTAAATACTTTATCAAGTTTTTTATGACATTGATTTCTTTCTTAGTTATTTTTATATCAGAATTTATATTATTTTGTTTAGAAATTCTTTTTATTCAATATATTTTCTTCTTTTTCTTACATTTTCTTCGATATTCGTCAAGGACAATTAGTCATGAATGATAGATCTAAAGGGGCCCCGACTAAAATCTTGCGGGGGGGCCCCCGAATTTTGCGCTACGCCACTGATGAATACAGACAAAACAGAGAGTTTTTATGACATCTCACTCCAGAATTAAAGTACCGACCAGTATTAATATCGTATATAGAACATATGATTTGAAATGTTTAGTTTCTCATTAAAAAAAAATGTTTATTGTTATGATATATAATATTTCGAAAATATAGTAATAAAGAAATAGTTTGTTACAAAGCTTCGTCATTTTACGAAACAAAATCTTATCTAGCGGTCATCTGGTCATTATAATAATAATAATATCATTCATTATAATAATCCTGCATACATGTATGATATACCTATATACAATCAGAATGAAATATTCGTCAAGATAACAAAAAGTGAAAAAGTGATTGCTCAAATAATATTACAGACTTGAATCCAAAAATTCTTGAACTGTATATGGCTCAAGTTCCATCAGAAGCCCATGTATTTCTTTCTTGAAAAGTCGTTGGTTGTTGATTGTTCTTATTATTGATGGCAGCTTATTGAAAAGTTTCATACATGAATACTTAGCTCCTTTTTTTGTGAGGGATAGCCTATGCACAGGATACATATAGTGACAGTCTCGGACATTGTAAGAGTGAGATGCTAAGTTCATTCTAAAATATTCCTTATTTTTCGCAAGGAACATTAAACATTCTTCGATGTAGAGTGCTGATGTAGTTAACACATTCATTTGTTTGAAGTGACCTCTGCAAGATGTTCTGAAACCTAATCTTTTGATTATTCTAATTGCTCTCTTCTGACTTAGAAAAATTGTTGCTGCTGACTTTGCACTCCATAAAAAACTAGACCATATCTCACTAATGATTCAAAATTAGTAAGTAAACAGTTTTAAGGCCATTTTCATTCAAATAACTGGATAAAACTCTCAAGGTATAACATACAGAACTCAGTTTCTTATTCAACTTAAATATATGACTTTCCCAAGATAATACATCATCAACAATCAATCCCAAGAGCTTTGTTCCTGAACTTAAACTACTTAAATTATGATCCATACTCAAATTATAGCCTTCTTGCATTCAAGGCACACAAATCATACCTATGTCTTCAAGTAAAGGCAGATTACGACTATACAGAAAAAATAAATGAAATAGAATTATTATAAAACACACTGCAGATAGCTGACAGAAATGGATAAAAAATGTATTCGAAAAAAAAGTTCAGAATGGAATTATCCCTCGAATGACATGATAAAAAAGGTATGTCCCTGGAAAAAAATCTTTGGTAGCGCCGCGACGCCTAGCGTCTTTATATATTCCGCATATTTTATTGCGCATCTCAAGTCGACATTGACTTGTTCAAAACGCCATTATTCGGAAGTTTTCGAGAAAATTCGGGTAACCAAGATTAGATAATCACCCTGTACAAATGTAAGGAAAAACCTCCTCGTTTCATTAGCTTTTGAAAAAGGTACACTGGCGAATAATTCCTTCACGCAATAATAAAATATGGCCGGAAAACCAAGCAGGTATCATACTTTTTCGTGTTAATCAGTTTTCCTCTAGTTATATTTTACTCTTGATTCGTGAGCGGGCCATTGTTCTATCACTTTCGGCAATCATTGGAATGGTTGACATGACTCGTCAGATTAATTATCGACATATAAGTTGCCTGCAACGATCAGAAAAGTCTTTTTTTTAATAGTAATTAGTACGATCATATGTTATTTTTTCGTTCATCTTGCTTCAACTAAACATGAATGAACACGATGAAAAATGAGACTTCAATGATGCTCACCTCGAACATATCCGAAGCTTAAACTCATGTAGAAAAAAGTTGTTTTTCATTTACAGAGTGGTCAGATTTTGGTGATTCAGTTACTACATCTCCAAAATTAAAAGAAATCGAGGAAAAGAAATATACTCGTACATGTATTGAATTGCCGTATTCGACCTATATATTTTAAGAATTACTGTAAGAAAATTGAATTTCCTTTCAAATGAGATATCATTTGAAAGATTTCAAATGATTCATATAGGTACCTAGATTGTAAGATTCTGCGTTGAACTGAAATTTGTGCGTTCATAGGGCAACATTTCATTGAACCTTCTGCATATTCGTACTGTTATTTGGTCACATTGCCCATGGTGAATGAACAAATTCATCAAATGTTCATTTGAATAGGTATTTCTTTCCATTTCAATTATTATTTTTCTTTACTATGAAGAATGAACTAATGTATGATTATCAATAAACTAATTGTCAAACATGCCTAATATCAATTTTTATCATGTTATGGTATTTCATTGCTATCTACGACGAATACCTGATTAGACGTTTTGAGATGTACAGGGTGATTCGCTTATCTTGGTAACCCAATTTTCTCGAAAACGTCCGAATATTTTTTTCATTCTGTGAATGGCGTTTTGAACAAGTTGATGTCGGCGTCGCGGTGCTATCAAAAATTTTTTTCTCCAGGGACATACCTTTTTTTATCATGTCATTCGAAAGATAATTTTATTCAGAATTTTTTTTTCGAATACAATTTTCATCCGTTTCTAACCGTCAGCGATCTGCAGCGTGTTTTATGTTAATTTTATTTCTTTCTGTATTGTGGAAGTATACCTTCAATTTTAGACATAGGTATGATTTTTTCGCTTTGAATTCAAGAAGGCTAGCTTTCTTAACAATCTGCCTCTTCAATTAAGATCAAATATGCAAGATGGGGCTCCATGTCACAACGGTGCCATTGTGAAGAGATATTGAGATCAAGAATTCGAAAATAAATGGACCATATTTTGACCAAAGTAACTTATAATGATATAGGGAAATGATTTAACCTATGAATTGATCATAATGGCTAGATGACCTAGATATGATTTTGTTTCATAAAATGAAGGAGTTTTTGTAACAAATCATTTCTCTATCATTATATTCATTAATTATCATATCTTATAACAATAAACTTTTTTTTAATAAAAAACGAAACATTTAGAATCATATGTTCTATATACCGTAATCCATACATGATTCCCCTATTTCATTATAAGTTACTTTGGTCAAAATATATCAGTCTACTTGGGCACATGCGTTTCTTATCTTTATTTTCAAATGTTCCAAGTTATAAGAATTAGTTTGGTTTACTTTATTTTTCAGGGTACTCCTCAGAAAGTAATCCATGAGCGTTAGACCTGGCTATATTTGATGGGTCCATTGGTTCCTATCCATTTATTTTCGAATTCTTGATCTTAATATCTCTTCACAATGGCGGCGTTGTGATTGTGACATGGTGCCCCATCTTGCTGTAGCTACAAACTTCATCTTATTTGAAGAGGCACATTGACTAGAAAACTTTCCTTCTTGAATTCAAGGCAAAAAATCATATCTTTGTCTGCAAATAAAGGCATGCTACCACAATACAGAAAAAAATTAATGAAATAGAATTAACATAAAACACGCTGCAGTTCGCTGACGTTTAGAAATGGATAAAAATTGTATTCGAAAAAAAAAATTCTGAATGAAGTTAGCTTTCGAATGACATGATAAAAAAGTGTGTCCCTGGAGAAAAAATTTTTGATAGCGCCGTGACGCCTGGCGTCTTTATTTATTTCGCAGAATTTTATGCACATCTCAAGTCGACATTGACTTGTTCAAAACAACATTCACAGCATGAAAAAATATTCTGACGTTTCGAGAAAATTGTGGTTAGTGGTTACCAAGATAAGTGAATCACCCTGTACGTGCATCGGAGATTAAAAATTTTTTCGTTCGAGGAAGTGAACATTTTTTGAATTAATTTATTATCTGATGGTTTTAAGCTTATAATCATTATCAGCAAATCATAGCAATCCGCTGAATTCAGTATGTATAAACCGCCCATTTTAAGCTTGTTTTGGTTAGCAGTTTCAAGCGGTTCACAACTGTAAAACGTGCGCAACAATATTTCAGTTCAACGCGGATTATTACAATCTAGGTATAGAATATGATACATCCTTAGAAGAGAAATTCAGCTTTTTCTCAAATATACAAGGCATTCCATTTAAAAAAATGCACTTTCAACCGTTTTCGTATGTTTCTAAAGACCATCTAATTTTTAATGTCTGTATTATACGAAGCATATTTCGTAACACGTGCATTATGCATAAGATCTTGGCATTCTACATGAGAAGTTTCAGTTTCCTAACATGGATGTTTACGCAAACCTTTGTTTTGCACAAAAAAAAGAGGAAATCATTTACTCAGAAACGGCTGCAGATAAATATGAGGAATACCAAAATAATCGTGTTACTACGCTACGATGAATAGAAAAATGCAATAATAAACAGGGTGTGCCAATTGAAATAAAAAAGTAGTAACTACTTTTGAAAATGAGGGGCAACACAGCATCACTAAAAATATTTTAGATCGATAGTGCATCTGTTCTTGTCTGAGAAACCAAACTTTCAATGAATTCTTCCTTTCCGTTCTCCGTAAACGTCTAACGTACCATCGACCGTGGATCATCTTTTATATACAGTGTGACACAGACTCATGGTACACCCCCATTTTATCCCTTGTTTCTGTAGCTATATTTCTGAAATTTGGAACATTGAATATACTCACTAGGGGCACTTTTTGACATATTCAGAAAAAATCCAACGTCAAATTGTTGTTTTTGTTCGATAGCTACCGTGATTAATTATTGGGATTGAAGATACTCAAACTTGTATAAACTCCATTATCGTGATCGTATTGGTTACACAGAAAAAAAGTTGATATGGATGGATACCCCACCGATGGTACTCTCGAATGACGTCAGAGTATCATTATACTACCATTTGACAAAACGGAGTTTTGAGTGAAAAAATGTTGTGGTTTACTTTTTTGGTACGTATTTCGAACCACGATCCTTTTTAAATCGGAATTACTACAGTGTAGTATTATTTTGATTATTTGGAATAATTTTAGGAAGTTCATGACTCTCTAGATCGAAAAATTAAATGGGCGTTCTGACTAATGAAATATCAACTATGAGGTATCATTAGATGAAGAAAATCATGGAGATTTCAAAAATGTAATAATATAACGGGTTTCAAATTTGAAAATCCAAAGTCGATGTCATTTCCGGAAAAACCGGAAATTGGATTTTTTTTAATATGCCAAAAAGTGCCCTATGGTGAGTATATTCAATGTCCCAAACCTCAGAAATATAGCTACAGGAACAAGGGAGATAATGGAGGTGTTCTATGAGTCTGTGTCACCCTGTTTATATGATCATAGAGATACAGGGTGTCCGGGGAATAACTGTACGTACTCTTACCAGAGGTACAGTTGGACTAGGTGACTGATTGACTATGAAAAATTTTTGGTCTTCCCTAGAAAACTACAGGGTGATTTCCAACTGCATGGAAATACTCAGACTATCATAAAATCCAAACTCATTGACGGATATTATTGAAATGTGGGAGGTTATTGGCACATTCTGAGGTCGAGACAGAAAGATATCAATTATTTCATTAATCCAGGCCGGACTCATTAATCTTCATTCAAACTGTTCAGGTAAAACAAACACTTTCTATTTCGAATAACAAATGATTGATTCGCTTTTTAATATGAGGTTAAATTATGCTTCAATTTGTGATATCGCTTAAAGTTGTCACATCAACAATTATTTTTTTATGAATTTGGATAAAGTTCGACAAATTGAATTTATTTACCTGAACAGGACTAAGTCATCTAGTGGAGGTCGAAAATGAATAATAAATTTTCTTTAAAAAGTTACTAAAGGTGAGGAAGACTAATATTTTGTTGATATACTGGGTGGCCACTCCAGACGCGGATCTCATTGCGATGGAGTAAATGAACGTATATTTCGAAGAAAACAATTGTGAAGTGTGTAGGGTATACATAAGCATATTTAAAAATCATTCGTTCGGATACCGGGTGTTCGACAACAAAGAAATAGAGGAACAGAATTATCAACAACTGCAATATTTTAAGAAATAATGGCAATATGATTGGCAAGGCTGTATCCAATTCGGCAAGAGAAATGCATACAAGCTAATGGTTTCCATTTCGAACCACTTCTGAAAGAACGTTGACTGAGCAATTCATTCATTTCTATTTTCATTTTTTTTTATGTACGTTCTACTGTATTTTAGTTTCTTTCATTTGTCATTATTTCGTTATGGAATGTGCTCATCAATGCTCTAAACTTTTTTGAAAATTTTCTACTTATACTTTTGCATTTTATATTCAAACATGAGATTTTCAGTTCTCTTCATGATGAAAATTTCAATTTTTCGAACGAAATAATTGTTGATGTGACAACTTTGAGCGATATCACAAATTGAAGCATAATTAAGCTTCCTTCTAAAAAGCGAATCAATTATTTGTAATTCGAAATACAAAGTGTTTGTTTCACCCTGAGCAGTTTAAATGAAGATTAATGGGTCCCGCCCTGGAATAATGAAATAATTGATATATTTTTGACTCGACCTCAACATGTGCCAATATCCTCCAAGTTTCAATAATATGCGTCAATAAGTTTGGATTTTATGATGGTCTGAGTATGTCCATGAAGTTGGAAAATCACCCTGTAGCTTTCTAGGGAAATCAAGAAATTAATTTTTTATAGTCAATCAGTAGTCACCTAGTCCAACTCTATCTCTGGTAAGAGTATGTACAGGGTGGGCAAAATTGGTGATACTTGAACTACAACTTTTGAACCGTAAGAGATAGAGGAAAATGAATGACACGTTACGGTGGTCTTTTTTAGAGAAACTGATAATGCCAGCAACTGCATTCCTTTATCTTCTTTTGTTTTAGAGTTATAGGCCAAAATTGAAATTTGCGTGATTTCAACTTTGGCCATTATCTCCGTTTCTGTTTGTGCAAGGATGTTGTAATGAAAAACATTATACAGGCACTTTTTCATCTAGTAGCGTACTTTGTTTTTTCCCAAGAGGTTTCCTTGCTGAACTATAACATAAAGTTGTGTTTTTTCTTATGGAAACAATAGTTTGAAATGGCTTAGAAAGAATCGCTATTTTTTCTCGTTCAGAAATATATCATACATCATACATCGCCCTCAGATTCATTCAGATATCATGAAAAATATAGTTTGTATCTGAAATCTGAATTATTGAGTATTAAGTAGGCTGAATCACAGAATAATGTCTCGACGCATTTGTCATTATTATTTTGCGATTGAATACTTGATTTAATTCTCCGTGGTTTGATCTCAGTTCAGAACAACTGTCAATTCGAAGTCATTATTACCGTTAAAATAAAACATTTTAACATATCATATTTCTCGTAGTTTTCGAACATTTCATATTGCTGGCAATAATGACTTCGAATTCTAATAATTGACAGTTATCCTGAACAGAGATCAAACCACGGAGAATTGAATCAAGTATTCAATGGCAAAATAATAATGACACCATGCGTAGAGACATATTATTCTGTGATTCAGCCTACTAAATACTCAATAATTTCAAATACATCCTTATTTTTCATGATATCTGAAAGAATCTGAGGGCGATGTATGATGTATGATATATTTCTGAAACGGGAAAAAAATGGCGATTCTTTCTAAGCCATTTCAAACTATTGTTTCCATAAGAAAAAAACACAAGTTTATGTTATAGCTCATCAAAGAAACCTCTTGGGAAAAAACGAAGTACGCTACTGGATGCTATGAAAAAAGTGCCCGTATAATGTTTTCATTTCAACATCCTAGCACAAACAGAAACGGAGATAATGGCCAAAGTTGAAATCGCCCAAATTTCAATTTTGGCCTATAACTCGAAAACAAAAAAAGATAGGGAAATGCAGTTGATGGCATTATCAGTTTCTCTAAAAAAGACCACCGTAACGTGTCATTCATTTTCTCTATCTCAAACGGTTAAAAAGTTGTAGTTCATGTATCACCAATTTTGCCCACCCTGTACAGTTATTTCCGGACACCCTGTATAATAGTCATATTCATATGAAGAACCTATGATCGATCATAGGTTGATATTACCGCTCTCTTTTTGGTCAGACGATCATAAATCCTATCCCTTCATCATCTTAAACAGACTGCCAGGATCGTACTCGCGACGGAATGTGGATAGTATTGAATAGTCTGCAAGTGTCAGTTTTTAACTTCTAGCTTTATAGGATATAACGTCAGAAATTTAAAAATTTTACTTAGAGGTGTTGCGCGTATTTCATTCAGAGAATAGTATAGAGTTGAAACTGTAGGAATGAGTGCGACTCTGTACGCACAACACGCAGCCCCTTCTTCTCGTGCGCCGATTTGTTTACCTTGAAATTTTTTACATTTGAACAGTCCTTTTGAGTCGTTTCGTATAAAATTCTTCAATTACTATTGTTAGAACAATGATTTCTCACCTTATCACGTATCGAAATCAATAGAGAGAATCCAAATGTATCAGTCAATTCCAACCTATCGTTTATAACGTTGCAAACCTCGCTTGCTGTACTGGCAGAATCAATTTGTATACTTTCAACGTGATTGTCCATAAAAGTCACTTGCACCACTATCGGCTTCTTATCTTTCGACGCCATGAGCTCTAACCAACTCGGAGGTTCTGTTCTCGCACCATTTTTGAAAGTCCGCTCCAATTTTTCCTCGCAGAATACCCTATAACCAGAGGGTCCATTTCGTATGAAAGCTCGAAGATAATTCATGAGTCTATCGGAGGGCGGAAGCATCCCACGCAAAGGGCCATTAAAATCCACCCAAGAGCCCTGGAAACTTTGCTGGGATTGGAAGTGAGTTGCTTGCAAATTTGGCAGAATATTTCGTCCCTGAAAAAAAATAATCATGGCGGATAATGAATTCTAATAGTTCAAATCAAAGATTATAGAGAAGAAAGATTGGAAACGGAGCAATTACACTTACGTCAGAGCCATCTAGTTATTTTGAAGTCATTTAGAAAATTTCTCAATGCGCAACGCAAGCAATGGCGGCATTTTTCATATTTTTAGTCCGTAGCTCAATGGTTAGAGTGCAGAGAAAATATGCTTACCACTGTTAAAGGCTAAAGGAAGAATTTTCTTGTCAATAATATTTCGGTACTGTTGCCATTCGCCATCTAAACTTTCAGAACGGTTTTTAAATATATGGACGGTTCTCATCTTATTTCTCTATAATCTATGTACATACAGAGGGCATTTACGCTTTTTTATACCTTAGTTCTGGTCGAAGAATACCATGACCAATGATGAAATGTATCTTCTCCAAATTGTTGGTTTTTTGTTGTTAATCCATTCCTTATAATTTTCCGAAGCGAATGTATCTTCTACAAGACCTTGCCTCAAGTCTTCCAGAAGTTTATGTTTCCTCTTCAACGTCATACTTATAAGCTTTTGTCTCTGCATTTTTGTCATTGTGGCCATTTTTTGCTCATGTTTCAAAATGTCCTGAAGAAAATTTTCAACTGAGTTTAATCAAATTTCAATATTAAAATACCGCAAAATGAATCGTATTCTGGTGTCCATCTGCTCAAACAGGACAGACTCAACTATTCACAAAACTTTAAAAAAAAATTCAGATCGAACAACACGAGATACAGATAATTAATTAATCCATTGGAAATGAACTTGTAATACACCTGAGTTATCAGTCAAAATCGACACATGAAATCGCTAAATCTTCTCTTGTTTTAACTGCGAGAGTTTGCCATGGTTCTCCGAATAGTAACTTGAAGTCGGTTTCAAGAAGGGGTGAAAAATCTACAGCATGCATGGTTCAAATAACAGTTCCTGAAAATTTCATCTTTTTTGCGTGAAGGGAAAAGAAATAGCTGAAAATTCAAGACGAAAAACAGTTTTTTATGAATAACTCAGAAAATATCCACTTTAAGGCAAGGGTGTGATGCATACACTCACATTATTTTTTAACGTAGATTCAATATCTGCCATAAAAAATGGGGTTCTTATTTGAAAAAATTGATTTTTCACGATTTTGTCATCCCAAATTTTGAAAGCGATTTTTTCACCCCCTGTATCATGAATCGCGATTTCGATTTTAAAGTGGAAACATCAATCTTACATCTTGAAAAATCCCAAAAATGAAAATTTTCCATCCAAGAACTTCAAAGTTATTCTTGTTTCAGCGGTTTTCTATTTTCGATTTTTTTTTTCGAATTTTCCCGCTCAGAGAGAATTTTCTACCAAAACTGAAAAATGTTACATCAAAATAACTTGAAATTTTCTAAGTAATCTATTTCTGCAATAAAAAAAATGGTGTTCTAATTTGAAAAACGGAAGTTGACGTCATTTCCGGAAAAACCGTAGGTGCTCATGCCTTGAAAATATTTTAGATTTCATCAGCATCGTGAAATATTTATAAGTGCTGAATTTCATGAAATATAAATATGGGTGAGGTTCCTCGTGAGAAGACCCTGGGAATTCTAGAAAATATCGCATATTTTTTCCTTACTAGTTGATATTTGATTGGAAAAAATTCGTTTTCATTTGTATATAATCGAATTTCTGGCTATTTTCGAATTCCAACTTCGAGACTCTCATTTTACCTTCCAGTATATCAGAATTTTATGTTGTTCACAAACTGATGTTGAATATCATTCGGTAACCATTTCAAAAATCAGTTCTGAGGTAATGCTTAGCTTTGAGTAGCTTATGAGGGGTTTCACAGAAACCCAGAATGCATGGAAATACATACATACATACATACAATGCATTTCGCTTTATTTGGATCTTCAGTGATCTAAGTCCTCAAATTATAATTTTCTTCAAAAAACAGTGAATAACTAGAAAACGGCTTAGTAAGGCTTATATCTTCACACAAACATTTGGAAGTGATCTATATATTATTTTTTCTCCATAAACATCTATGGACACTCTTGGTGGGACACCCTGTATATTTCAATATTATCGAGTCAATTTGATGTATAACTTGTAAAATAAAGAAAAGTTAAAGAATTTTCACTGAAAATATTCTTTGCCCCCCAAAATGAAATGCTTATGTTTGACATGAAAAAATGCACTCAAACCATTTCGGTCAGTATTCTTGATATTAACCAACGTGTAAAATTTTCATTATTCTGGAGATAAATTCAATAAATTCCACCAATTCAAAATTTGGAACATTATGATTGGACCTACTTCTACCAAAAAAAGTACCCATCCACTCAAATCAAAATTGAACTCACTCTATATTCTTTCCTGTTGAGAAACTCCTTCCGAAAGTTCCTTGAGATTGCTCATCACCGGTTCCTTAATCCTTTGGGAGTTCTCATACTTCGGCTCAGGAGCGTCTCCATGAACCTCAGGATCATTATGTATATTGCTTGAGCGGCAATCACATCATCTGGTGTTGGTAGATTCAGGAGTGACTCCTTCAGAGGTTTCCTCGAGTAGATTGGACTCGTATTCTTCACGAAATACGTTGCCGCGAATATGCTGAAAGTGTAAGCGGAGAGATCCTCTTTAGTCTCCTCGGCTTTCAGTTTTTGTTGCACTGGTTGTGTCATCCTACGAAGAAAACCAGAAAGAGTCATACTTAGTAAAAAGGGATCTCACTATGTGTGTATCGAGAATAATATAGAAGAATAGAGATTCGAAACTACCGCCATCTAAACTGTCAGATGTCCTAACAATTGAAAATTTTAACACTACAGATAAATCTATCTATACTATACTATTAGGTGTACAATTTTGCTTCCGCCGTTTTGCAATAGCTGGCTGTAGCGGCAAATAGTAGTTGAAATAAATAGATCTCAGATGTCATACAAAAAGCTCAAGTATTTGTTAACATAGCGCCATCGAAATATTAGTCGACTTGTGTCTGCTTCATGAGGTTTTTCTCGATTAATCATTTCAGTTTACAAGCCGAATTCTCGTCATTTGCGGGAGGTTTTAATTTTTGCTTTGATATGAAGAAATCTGTGACTAAGGCTCATCGAATGTTCTCAATTACCAATGGTTGAGACCGCATAAGTGAAAGATTGTGGCGAGAGTGAGATGCACAATTGAAGGCATTTTTGATCAAAAAAACCATTCAAGGCAATTGCCAGACTGAACAGCACTTCCGATTCATAAAAAGTAGAAAATTGGATAGATTCGTAGATCGAATCAGAAGATTACCAGTTTTTGAGGGATTCGTATTCTATCAGACAGATAGGAGAAAGTAATGGCCAGCGATGTACAATATAGCGAATCACAATATACATGTATCTGGTTCGTCATATTTTGAGCTCCTCATGCTTGAGTTTGGAATTTAGTAGATGAACGAAATTCTCAGGATATAATTCAGTAGTGAACTCATCAACGTTCAAAGATTCCAGTGCATAGCTCGTATACTTCAGATTTTATAGATATCTAAAAACCCCCGACTTCGTCACTATCTCACTGTTGATCATAAAAACAGTTAGAGTACTTTCCGATGTCCTATCAAGTTAAAATTTGGTATGTAAGCTAGTTTCAGTACACAAACAACCGAAAAATTCCTAAAACTGAATTTTTCACCTCCAACCATTAGAACCATGGGATGTAAAAGTTTGTATGAGACTTCCATCAATTTTGATGGAAGTGGTCTGAAATTTGATATGTAAGGAGGACTGCTTGTTATAAATGTTGAAGAAATATTCTAAAATTCTCAATGAAATTAAGAAATTATTTTTAATAAGGGGATAAAAAGAAGCGATCGTAAAACGCCTCATATGCCTATTTATACCGATTACAATTTAACTGCGATAACCTCAACCTCAGTTTCCATTAGGCAATTTCCCGTTCTGATCATTATATAATGATAGAATTCTTCATACAATTACATCGCCATCGTAGCATGAACCTAGGTAGGTGAAGATATATTTCTATACTTCGTAGCTATACCACCATTTCCCACACACTCTTAATCTTCACAAGTCCCTATCCAAAAACTCTATGCCTTGGTCGAAATAAGTGACTAGAAGAACTATTTATCGTATGGCTTTTCCTGTCAGGACATCTCCAGAGGTTGAATTGTGGAAGAAATTGGTGGATGTTTTGTTTATAGGATAAGGGCACCGGATGTGGACATCGTTCCACTCGAGATCATTTTCTTAAATAAAACTTAGCCAATGGAATTTACCTTCTTTGCCATCCTTCATTATTCCTGCATCAATTGGCAAGCTCATTTTTTAAAAAAGATAACGAAATTCGTTGCTTTTTTTTTATTAGTTCTTGACATGACGGGTAGTAGGCGAATGCTTAGAAGTGCGATTAAGAAACACAGGGTGTGTTTTCAATGTTTTTTTCATTTAAAGATATGCGTTACAAGTAGTAAATGTTTTATATCATACTTATATCATGTTCTTCTATATTAAAAAAAAAATATAAAATTTCTGGTTCTAACTAAATAAAATAGTGCTGGCCACAACTTTATCACGAAAAAGTACGATTCCCTACTTGTAGCCACTTAGTGGCCAGAAACGGAGCGTACAAACCCATTTGTGGCCACTAGTTAGTAAAGGATAGATAATACTGCATCGCATGTAACAGACAAAGATGAAAAACTTAACAATATCGTCCGATAAATGAACATCTGGAAGCGAATGAAAATGATAAGCTTCATAAGAAAGGCTTAATTGTTATATTGACGAAATGGATGAGACTGAAAATATATACCTTTCGAACTTCAAATTGAGACTAATCACATTAAAATTGGGGATAAACCCATTCAAAATGAGACTAAGCAACTTCAAAATGGTAAACACAATTGAATTGGGAATAAACACATAACACATTCAAAATAGGACTAAAAAATTTCAAAATGGTTATCACAATCAAATTGGAATTAACCACATTCATATTGACACTTAACAATTTAATATTGAAAAAAAAAACCGTTTTCTGTTTTTTTCACCCTATTTCGAGCAAATTGTTCTGAAGTAGGTAACCGAGAAACGAAATGAGGAAAAAATTTATTTAACAATGCACATGTAACATGTGTATAATTTATGAAAGATTTCCTTGAAAAATGTGAGAAATCGATACTATCCATTTTTCTCTCCCAGTCTCTGGATCAAGAATCAAGCAGAAACATTTTTAAATACATAATAGAAAAAGACCATTGTGTAAAACTTGTGTTTCCATTAGTCAAAGGCCAAAATCCATTCAAAACTTGTTGCGATACAGTAGAAAAAGAAATTACACTTCGAACTTTCAAAGATAGTACCTATCAAAATCTATTCATGAAAGTCTTCAGAAGCTGTATATGAAAAAAAGAAATGTCATTTCCCAATATAAGATTGTTTAGTCCCATTTTAAATGTGTTTATTTTCCCAATTCGATTGTGTTTTCCATTTTGAAGTTGCTTATTCTCATTTAGAAATTAAATTTGAAAAGGTATAGTTCTGTGCAATCTCCAGAAGTGGAAAACTGAAAATGGTATGAACCTCCCGACCTTCTATGAAATTAGAAAGAAGATCATCACAAAAATTGAAGAACATAGGAATGCTGATGATCGCTGACCATGTTTTGTTTACAAAAAAAATTTTTCAGACACCTAAATATTTCGATGAATTTTTTTTATTCAAGTATAAGAAAGATTATAATTTTTTCAATATTTGTTTATATATTTTCATAAAATTCCAATATATTTTTTTTTTATTTATGAGAGGGTTTGTTGAATTTCGATGGAAGTGAGTATCAAAACTGTGCAAGTTTAACGAAAACCGTGACTGGCCACAAATGGAAAATTGTGTGGCCACAACTAGTGGAAAATATGGCCACAACTGGAGAAATTGCACTCGCTCGCTTTCCTTTTCATTTTATTAATTATTTCATTCGCCGTTAAAACAACTTTTGCTTGGCAACTCACCAATCACAATATTCATAGGAAGCGTTTTCATATTTTTAAATGTGAAGCGGTGCATGAATGGTAAAATGATCACAATGTGAATTTGAAAAATGTCTTAAAGTGGCCACAACCGGTGCGCTTACCCTAGTTTCTAGATATAGACTTGACATGTTGGATGATTATGAATACGCAAAACTTAACTACGAGAAAGCTTTTATTTATAATAAACAATCTCATTACAGAAAGTACATTGAAGGAGCCAATAATAAGACGAGTGCTGTTTGGAATGTTATAGGTCGGTTAAGGAAGCAGAAGAGGATACCTGACATAAAACTCCTCTTGCTAGGACATGGAGGTAACTTGGCGGAGGTTGCAGATGCTTTCAATATCCTTTTTCACAAATCTCCCTCCAAGACATTCAAAAGTTAACGTTAACAACAGTATTCCTGAACGAACCTCTAGATCCTCCTATCTGTTCGAAGTTTCTGAATTGGAGATATTGACAGTTGTGTTGAAACAAGATGTAAAACAAGAAAAGTGGACACGATGGTATCCCCATGACCGTAATTAAACGCCTTATTTGAAATATTCTGAAGCCTTTTTGTCATATAATCAACTGTTCTTTTGGGGCTGGTATTTTTGCTGATTCTTTCAAGCTCTCACTGGTAAAAAGCCCTGTCAAAAAATAGGTAATTTTAACGAGTTATCAAATCATAGACCAATATGCTTAACTACATCATTTGCCAAAATTTTCGAGAAAATACTTGCAAATCGAATTATAAAGTTTTTCCAGAAGTTTCAAATTCTATCCAAGAAACAGCAAGGGGAGATACCGGCGACTTATCCAAGGCCTTTAACTCAAGATGAGCGTTACATTTCAGTGGTGGAGAGTATCTTTCAGGGTATAATTCTGGAACCAATACTGTTTGTCATCTAAATAGATGATTTGTCCACAACGATTCGAGAGGAGGATCTTATAGTTGTTGTGCCGGTATATCTGGATACTTTTTTTGTTTTCTGATGATACAAATGTCAAAGTAACTGCTAAGAATGTTGAGTCTCTCAACACTTTCGGAAAGGGGAAATTGATGGAGCTTTTTCATTTCTTTCAAATTTTGTGACATTTCTGTCATAAATATTTATAAACCTCCCAACATTATTTGGCCAAGAAATCTGAATGTTGATATTTTTCAAAGTAACAAATGCATTTCTAAAATGCATTTGATTTATTTTGAATAATCGGTTTCTTTTTTGCTTTTGTCTTTTTTCATTTCAGATTTAAGAACTGAGAGTCGTTTTAGGAAGAATTTGTCTATCCGAGCCCATCGACGGATAACATGAAGATGATCACACTGATGTCTTTCAAGATTTTCCTGATGTTTAATATTTCATGTTATTTTTTTACGGGGAGACAGGTTTTTTCGGCTGAGGTTTTTTTCCCCTGGCTGTATAGTATCGTATGATACTAGTGATGATAGTATCGTATGACTCTATAGTATCATACGAAGAATGTTATGATACCCCGTTCTTTTTTTACCTCAGCTTAGGTACTTTTTGTTTCAACATTTATTGTATTATTTTAGCTCTCTTTTTCATAAGAATATATATATAACATGAAGGAGATGATGGTAAAAATTCAAAACTGGTGCATGGAAAATAAGTTGAATCGGAATGCAGACAAAACAAGCATAGTAATCTTTCTTGTTTCAGAGACTGGGGGAGAAAACCCATAATGAGTTTTCAGGAAAATGCAGAGGCCTCCCAGGAAATATTTCAATAGATATCTAAGAAAGAAAATAGTAATATTTTCGAGCAAGATCGAATCAGATATACCCAAAAAGAATTAGACTTATGGATGGGGAGATTCCGATCAGTCATAGCAAAAAACTTCTCGGCATGATGATAGATCGTACCCTGGCTGGAGTCTACACTGTTATGGTTTGGTTCCCAGACTAAATACTCTAATCTATACAATGAAAGCTATGGACTCGTCTTCTGAAGAGGTGGCTCACAGGAGGAACGGGTATTTATTGAGCAAAAGAAAACACTTCGGACATTGTTTCGAATGAAGAACAAGACATCATGCAGGGAATATCCTTACTCTTCCCAGTCTGTTTATATACAGAACTTTGCTTTTTTTCATAAAAATAGACACTACTTCCAGAATTGTGGAAATGTGAATAACACCAAAAAAAAAAATTGCATATTTTTTTCTCACCCACAAGTTATCACTTACCGAACGCAACCTTATGGCAGGGTGGGCAAAATTGGTGATACATGAACTACAACTTTTTAACCCAACGAGATAGAGAAAAATGAATGGCACGTTACGGTGGTCTTTTTTTAGAGAAACTGATAATGCCATCTACTGCATTCCTCTATCTTCTTTTGTTTTCAAGTTAAAGGCCGAAATTGAAATTTGGGCGATTTCAACTTTGGTCATTATCTCCGTTCCTGTTTGTGCTAGGATGTTGAAATAAAACCATTATACAGGCACTTTTTTCATAGCAATCCAGTAGCCTACTTTGTTTTTTTCCAAGAGGTTTCCTTGCTGAGCTATGACATAAAGTTGTGTTTTTTCTTACGAAAACAATAGTTTCAAATGGCTTAGGAAGAATCGCAATTTTTTTCCCGTTTCAGAAATATATCATACATCATACATCACCCTTAGATTCATCCAGATATCATGAAGAATATAGTTTGTATGTGAAATTTGAATTATTGAGTATTAAGTAGGCTTAATCACAGAATAATATGTCTTTACGCATGGTGCCATAATTATTTTGTGATTGGATACTTGATTCAATTCACCGTGGTTTGATCTCTGTTCAGAACAACTGTCAGTTATTAGAACTCGACATCATTATTGCCGGCAATATGGAAATTTTCGAAAATTACTAGAAATATTACGTGTTAAAAATTATTATTGACAGTTGTTCTGAACAGAGATCAAACCACGGCGAATTGAATCAATTATTTAGTCCACGAAATAATAATGACACCATGATTAGAAACATATTATTCTGTAATTAAGCCTACTTAATACTCGATAATTCAAATTTCACATACAAACTATATTTTTCATGATATCTGAATGAATCTGAGGGCGATGTATGATGTATAAAATATGTCTGAAACGGGAAAAAAAATGGCGATTCTTCCTAAGCCATTTGAAACTTTTGTCTCCATAAGAAAAAACACAACTTTATGTCATAGCTCAGCAAGGAAACCTCTTGGGAAAAAACAAAGTACGCTACTGGATTGCTATGAAAAAAGTGCCTGTATAATGGTTTTATTTCCTAGCACAAACAGAAACGGAGATAATGACCAAAGTTGAAATCGCCCAAATTTCAATTTTGGCCTTCAACTTGAAAACAAAAGAAGATAGAGGAATGCAGTTGATGGCATTATCAGTTTCTCTAAAAAAGACCACCGTAACGTGCCATTCATTTTTCTCTATCTCGTTGGGTTTAAAAGTTAAAGTTCAAGTATCACCAATTTTGCCCACCCTGTACAGGGTGGGCATATTTCGATGTTTTAGCACTACAACTTTTGAACCAGAGGAGACGGACAAAATCTGATACCCCATTCTCGATCTCTTTTTCGGAGAAACTAACAAGAGTTGTATTCATTTTGGCTACCTTCTTTTGTTTTCGAGTTATAAGCAAAAATTGGAAAAATGGCGATATCGAAAAAAATTATATCTCCGCTAATACTGATGATAGAGCTCTGAAATCGGAACATTCTACAGGCACTTTTTTACGTAGAATCCAGTGGCATGCTGGTCTTTTTTGCACCATTTTTAATTATGAAGCTATGACCCAGAGTAATGTTTTTTTGAATGGTAACACTATATTTCTATGCCATTTTCTGAAAACCTAGGTTTTTCTGATTTCAAAAATATATAACATCATGAGGTTTGTATCAATATTAGTATTGAAATTGGTCAAACCTATTTTCATGTGAGTCTCAATACTTTCTATGGTTTCGACTGTTGATGAGCACAGAAAAATGTAGCTTCCTATAACAAGAGCATAGAAATGAAAAGACTACTAGAAAGAAATTGTATCAATTATACGATACTGAATTTTTCTGTGCTTATCGACAATTGAAACCATAGAAAGTATTGAGACTCAGATGAATATAGGTTTTTGACCAATTTCTATACTCATATTGATTTATTGATACGAACCATACGATGTTATATATTTTAGAAAACAAAAAATAAAGTTTTAGAAAATGGCACAGAAATCTAGTATTTCTATTCGAAAAAACATAACTTTGGGTATAGCTTCGTAATTAAAAATGCTGCGAAAAAAGCGAGCATGACACTGGATTCTACGTAAAAAAGTGCCTGTATAATGGTTTAATTTCAGAGCTCTATCATCAGTAGAGATATAAATTTTTTCCGATATCAGCATTTTTCCAATTTTCGCTTATAACTCGAAAACAAAAGAAGGTAGCCAAAAATGAATAATACTCTTGTTAGTTTCTCCGGAAAAGATATCGAGAATGAGGTATCAGATTTCGTCTATCTCCTCTGATTCAAAATTTGTAGTGCTAAAACTTCGAAATATGCCCACCCTGTACACTGCAATAAACTAACAACTTTATTCCTTCTTCCTAAAGACCTTAGGGACATTGTGAATTAAAACTCATTCCGTAAGTATTTTCATCGACTTATCATGAATACTGAACCTTATTCAGTTTTTGAATTCATATATGCTTGTGAACGTTATTGATTTTTTCGTTATCTTCATGGTTTGGCTTTGTTGACCTGGTTTCTCTTTATTGTCCTGATGATAATTTTTAAATAAATACATATTATTATTATTATATGGGGATTGGACTAAAAATGGGGATTGGACTAGTGGAGACCCCTTTTGCAGATTCATCCAAGATGAGAAAAGGCCGTCATCGAAGCTTAGCAGAGACAGACCGGTTTCGTCCTCCTTAGGACTCATCGGTGCTCTTTTAGCCAGCAACGATGAACGAGCATCCTACAGGCCAGTACTTCCATCATGGCCCATGATTAGGGTGCTTATTTTTCCCTTTATATCATTATTATAACAGAAAAGTTATGAACAGCGAATGAAATTTTCATCTAACGTCACGTGGCGGAAGAGAAACGGCCAAGTCAGTTATTTCGACCAAAGCATAGATAGAGTTTGAAATAAGGACTTGTGAAGATGAATAGTGTAGAGTCAGCAGCTAGGCTCTACATGAGGTCTAATAACTCTTCATCAATGTTGAAAAACGGACCCGTCTTCGCAATATTTTACATAAAAATTTTGGTTGGATAACCAGTTGTTTACAAGAAAGCCTCTAATTTCGGGAATAAACGGCGGAATCAAAATTGTACACCTATAATACAGGCTGTTTTATTGGTAAATGAATGGTAGCCTGAGCTAGAGCTACCCTAAGTGAGTCCAAAAAACTGATATATCAATTTCGTAACCGAGATACAAGCTGGTCCATGTACACACCGAAAATTTCAATATCTCATAACTTTTGAACCAACCGGTATATTCAGTATGATTAACTGCCACGACTTATATTTTTAAATTATCACATAATTCCTGGTATGTTTTTGAAAAATATGGGACTTCTTTCAAACTGAGATTCAACACCCTGTATATTGGAGGTTTAGGATTTGTTTGAGATATTTGGAAAAAACAGAAAATTTCCTATGGGGTTCAATATATTCTAATGTCCTGCAAGTGATTTTGCTCAAAGAAAACTTCGAGAAAAAGATCCAATTTAATGTTGGAATTCCAATAATTCCGAGGAAAACTGGTTCCTTCCAATCAAATTGAAAATATTTCATCTCGCACTGAAAAAATATTAGCATTTTTTGATATCCTTAAAAATTTTCAAAAAGAAAAAGGTTTGATTGAGACAAATTTAATTGTATATTTTGTATCCCACAAAATGTTGTTTCGATTAGACTAAGACAATTTCTACAAAATAAATTTTGACAACTGGTATCTTCAATATGTGGAATTCACATGAATGGGCTGAAGAGAATCTCTATCGGGCATCCCAATACAAATTTTCAATAAGCGTACGTTGAGGTATTCATAAAAATCGATTGATTAGACCGAAATCTTCTTCCTGTATTACTCGAAGGTACGCACATTGCAGGAATGCATTTTCAGTATAATGGAGCTCCACCCCATTTCAGAGAAATGTTCAAATATTTTGAGATCATTACTTCCCAAATCTGTAGATAGGCAGAGGTGAACTGCCTGGTCCGCCAGACCACCAGATTTAAATCCTGTTGATCATTTCATTTGGAGTTATTTGAGATATTTAGGATATTCACCTGAAAAAAGAAGTGGAGAGATATCGAAGTCGCATTCTATAAAATGCTCAAATGTCCAGGCTTGATCAAAAAATATCAGACATATTTTGAAGCGGAAAAGTACATATGTATTAAGAAAAACGATGTTACTTTCGAAAACATTCTGTAAGTCACTTGAGTGTTCATCGGTGTTGACTTCAAATGAAGTTTCCTCAATCAAAAATGTTCTTCTGAAAAAATATTGAAATGATTCACAATATTATGGAATACGAATATGCATTTAGTAGGACAAAAAACAATTCAATTTGATCAAAATGTACGTTTTTTCTGAGAATTCGGTGGAATTTCAATATTCAATTAAATCTTTCCTGAAGCTTCCTCAGAGCAAAATCAATGAAATCTACCGAACCTCAAAAAAACTTTTCTGCATTTTTGAAAATATGTCTATCACAAAATTCCAATATACGTTGAATCTCAGTTTGAGGAATTCTCATATTTTTCAAATACCGACTAGGAATTTTTCAGGAATTAAAATGTAAGTCGATCGAGATGTGGAAGGTAACGATACGTTCCAAGTATCAACTGAAAATACAAGTTGGTTCAAAAGTTACTAGCACTTGAATTTTATGGTGAATACATAAACCACCTGTATCTCGGTTATGGAATTGATTAGACCTATCATATATCGGTTTTTTTGGACTCGCCAAGGATACCTCTAGCTGGAGA
The DNA here is from genome assembly GCA_038502775.1 of Hippodamia convergens. Taxonomy (NCBI): domain Eukaryota; kingdom Metazoa; phylum Arthropoda; class Insecta; order Coleoptera; family Coccinellidae; genus Hippodamia; species Hippodamia convergens. The sequence continues at coordinate 44,605 of JAVSIQ010000196.1, forward strand.
TGGAACGAACTGGTTGTTACTGAATTAAATTACGAAGATTAATCAACTCAAATACAAACCTGCAATACGGAAACTTCACCATTTTCATTCGATTGAGCTGGTTGACAAGATATATCGAACAACTTGTCAATGTATTCGTCGGTTGGGTGATCTACAGGGGCTTCTTTCAGAGCATATTCCCTGTTCAGTTCGTGCAACGTTTCTTTCAACCTTTGTTCGGCTATCTGTTTGAAATTCTTGTTGCCCGCTTGTTTTAACGTTATTTCGTCAATGTTTCGTTGTTGGACGGCCTTGTAGATTTTTCCGAATTGGGAATTAGTCCTGGTGAGATATCTCCTGCAGAATGATTGGAGACCAGTTACCTTTTTCCTTAATTTCATGTAGTTGTAATTTAGTTCCCTGACTTTTATTCGGACTTGGAGTCTCTGATATCCATTTCGGATAATGAGGTACCTGTTGGTGGAGAGGAAATTAATAATTAAATAATTCATATAGTAAAACATCAAAGTAACTCCTTGGCGAAGAGTTGAGTGCCATAGACTTCTTTTTTTACTTGGGAAGAATATATTATATTGTTACAAGACATTGGCATGATAGTCCAAGAGCTAGTGAACCTTTTGAGTAACGGTTTGCCTGTAAGGCTAGAAATTTTTATAGCGATAGTTCCTAACATGCTGAGGACGGAAATCATCGCCTGGCACCCCTCACCCCTGCACGTCATCAAGATCTACATCTTCGAAAGTATTAAAAAAATTAAAAAAATACACTTGTTCCTGTAAGCTTGAAACTTTCATACGATTTTGTTCGTTCATTGTGAAGTTCAAAAAAAAAATTGACAGGCGATTTCGACGAGCACAAGTACCTGCCAGGCGACTCGAAAAGGGTGTAAAATACGAACAAAAATGAACTTTTTTATGTAAGGCTGAAATTTATATATGTGTTCGTCTGAGGGAATGAAAAAATAAGTTTTATTATTAATCTTCATCATCATCTGATTTTTTCTTCATATAGTACAATCGTTTCAAGCGTAGTACACTGTGTCTTGAATTGGTTGAGACTGCATTATATCTCATCTATTATTGAAAATAGAGTCATGCGGTTTTCGAGACCCTGTGTCACTTTTTTGTAAAACTTTTAAATCCACAAACACCCCTGTATGAGAAAAAAAAGTATGAAAATATTTATAATAATGTTTTTACGTAGAAGTCAGTGGCGTAGCTTAAAATTTTTATCTAATAAATTTTTTTAAGATAAAGCTCAAACTTGAAATATTTCAAATGGAACACCTCGTATGTTTTAACGTCAAATCTTCTCATTTTTTTCTGAATACATCGATATATCACAATCTTACCTTTAATAAATTTGAGCGTCAACCATCCGAAAAATGTATACAGTCGTCGCTCGATAATCCAGCGCTCGCCAATCCGGTACGCTCGGTAGTCCGGCACTTCGGGACCCAGGTAACCCGCTCTATAATCCGGCATTTTATACAGCTGAACGCCGGAAAACCGAAAGTAGTTTTTCCCGCCCGGCAGTCCGGACCTAACCTCGACAGTGATGTCACGTATTTGTTTTCTCTTGTTTGATAGCGTCCCTTGACAAAATAGCGGTCTTATTTTGCGAAAGTTGGATAGTAGTGAATATCATATGAAGTTAGCTTTTTTTTCTGTACAAATTCGATAATCCGGCATTTCCGATAATCCGGCATCAAGCGCCTACTGTATTTTTGTTTGTTTTTTCAAAGTAAGACATGAATTCTTCCACACATGCATCAAAAAAACATTTTTCAGTTGATATTTTGAAATTATGTTCAAAATAGGTTAAAATAAATGGGTTTAGATCACATGGCTTTTTGAAAAAGTAATGATTAAATGCTTGTGAATATTGATTAAATAAGCGGGATATTTTTTTCAACTGAAATTTATTGAAGCATAGGTCGTGATACAGTTTGACGTTAAAATAAACATGGTGTTCCATATGAAAAATTTCATTCCGTTCCAATTCAATCCCAAAAATAATGCTTTGAAATGATTTCCGTCCTCAGCATGCTAGGAACTATCGCTATAAAAATTTCTAGCCTTACAAGCAAACCGTTACTCAAAAGGTTCACTAGCTCTCGTACTATAATATTCGATTGTATATCGTGTGAAATCGTTTGTAATAATTTAGATACATTTATTGTCAATGCTAGATTGTGTATTCTTTACGGTTTCACAAGGCCAGTCACAGCATTGTTTTCAGTTATATTTTTTGTTTTGTGGTTGTCAGTACTGACCTCCGATTCTATCTATTTTCAAATCGAATCAATTCAAATTCTGTCATCTGTCAATTTTCGAGCCAAGATACAATACAAAAGTCACTATATAGGACCTAAAATCTGAAAGAACCCCGCACACTTACTTAGGTAAGAGGGGCCATTGAATTTTCCCCATTTTTACATATTATATTTATATCAAACCTAGGAACTGTATATCAGATTCTCACGAAATTCTTACTGCCGGTTCGTTCTTAAGAGCGTTCGAAAATTGAAGCTCCAAAATAATTATTTTTTAAATTGATTTCTTCTGATTTTCTTATTTTTCATTATGCCTTGGGATCTGAATAACAAGAGATCATAGATATTCTAACAGCTCCCTCCACGTTGAGTTTTGTTATACAGGCTTTTTCATGAAGCTGTATGAGTAACTGAATGTAATTTTGGTAGTGATTTTGGGGCCACCCTGAGTTCTTTAAAATAAGATACCTTGAAGTATGCCGACCACTGTAGAAATTTTCATATTAATGTACAAAGATTCAGGATTGAATTCGGATTTCAATCAATGTTTCTTTGAAACTTATCTGTAGTAAATGTTGCTCTCAGAAAATATAGGTTTTCATTCTGTATACATTTTTTGATAGCTATTGAGAATCGGTCCAAAGGTGTTCTCATCTAGGATTGAACAATGTACAGGGTGATTCATTTATCTTGGTAACCCCAATTTTCTCGAAAACGTCCGAATATTTTTTCATTCTGTGAATGGCGTTTTGAACACGTCAATGTCGACTTGAGATGCGCATAAAAATCTGCGGAATAAATAAAGACGCCCGGCGTCGCGGCGCTATCAAAAATTTTTTCTCCAGGGACATACCTTTTTTATCATGTCATTCGAAAGATAATTTCATTGCAATTTTTTTTTTCGAATACAATTTATATCGATTTCTAACCGTTAGCGATCTGCAGCGTGTTTTATATTGATTCTATTCCATTTATTTTTTTCTGTATTGTGGTAGTATGCCTTTATTCAGAGACATAGATGTGATTTTGTGATTTGAATTCAAGAAGGCTAGTTTTCTGGTCAATGTGCTCCTTCAAATAAGATGAAATATGTGGCTACAGCAAGATGGGGCTTCATGCCACCACGGTGCCATTCTCAAGAGATATTTAAATCAAGAATTCGGAAAAAAAAATGGATTGAAACCAATGGACCCATCAGATATCGCCAGACCTAACGCTCATGGATTATTTTCTGAGGGGTCCTCTTGAATATATGGTATACCAAACTGATTCTAATAACTTGGACTATTTGAAATTGAAGATAAGAAACGCATGTGCCCAAGTGGACCCTCATATTTTGACCAAAGTGATGAAATAACTTATGTATGGATCATAATGGCCTGTATATAGAACATATGATTCGAAATTTTTCGTTTGTTATTGAAAAAAAATGTTTATTATTATAAGATATAATATTTAATGAATAAAATAATAGAAAAATAGTTACAGAGCCTCCGTCATTTTACGGAACATAATCAAATTTAGGTCATCTAGCCATTATGATCCATACACAAGTTAAATCATCTCCCTATTTCATCATAAGTCACTTTGGACAAAATATAAGGTTCCATTCATTTTCGAATTCTTAATCTCAATATCTCTTCACAATGGCAGCGTTGTGACATGGAGCCCTATCTTGCTGTATCCACATATTTGATCTTATTTAAAGAGGCAGATTGTTTAGAAAACTTGCCTCTTTGAATTCAAGGCATAAAATCATATCTATGTCTCCAAATCAAGCCATACTACCACAATACAGAAAAAAATAAATGGAATAGAATCAACATAAAACACGCTGCAGATCGCTGACGGTAAGAAATGGACAAAAATTGTATTCGAAAAAAAAGTTCAAAATGAAATTATCTTTCGAATGACATGATAAAAATGGTATGTCCCTAGAGAAAAAATTTTTCATAGCGCCGCGACGCCTGGCTTCTTTATTTATTCCGCAGATTTTTATGTGCATCTCAAGTCGACATTGACTTGTTCAAAACGCCATTCACAGAATGAAAAAATATTCGGGCGTTTTTGAGAAAATTGGGGTTACCAAGATAAATGAATCACCCTGTACAGGGAGGTTCACTTATCTTGGTGAACCCAATTTGCTCGAAACCTCCATATACTTTCTCATTCATTGAATGACGTTATGAACAAGTCAATGATATCTAGAGATGAGCGTAAAAATCTGCGAAGAATAGAATATTCAAAGATTACTATGTAATAGATGATGTTGTACTGAAGGAGGTTGATACGCAAGGGCGGATTTACTGGGGGGGGGGGAGTGGGGGTAGAGGGGGTAATTACAGGGGTGAGTACAGAAATCTTCCTGCAAAAGTCTGTTTTGTTCAATTAAAAAAAATTTTTTCTTACCTGTCACATAAACGTGGAAAAGGAGCAAAAAAATGACATTATACCAGTTTTTTAATAGACTGTATCATCGTCAATATTGGCGGAAAAGCTCAGGTTATGAAAAAATTTTACAGCCTGACGTTGCCTGAAGTCCCCCCCAAATCGGTAGATCGATCTGTTCAGCATTTCTCTTGAACCGATTGATTGAAATTTTGAAAAAATCAAGGAAACATGGTTTTTGTTCCTTAAACTTGACCTTATTTTCTCAATCAATCAATAATTACTTTATTTCTTCATTTTTCACTCAAATTTTTTTTATGAATCATAAAAAAAAGAATTTTCCCGTTTTCTGACATCTGACATCACGTTTAAAAAACAGTTTTTTTGAAAACCTTTCGACTCATTAGGTGAAAAAAACCGATTTGAAAAGATGAGGTCAAGTTTAAGAAAAAAAAACCTTGTTCTCCCAATTTTTTCAAATGTTCAATCAATCGGATGAAGAAAACCGATCGATCTACCGATTTGGGCGGGACTTTGGGGAACATCAGGCTGCCAAACAAATCGTGGCAAAATGACACGTTTATGTGATTGAACAAAACAGATTTTTGTGGAAAATTTTCTTTAGAAAAAAAAATCGCCTTTCGCCTCACCCCGATAATTTTGCATTCAAAACTGAATATCTTGAGAGTTGTAAAAAGCAAATTAGAGCTCAATGAACAGGTTATGCGACATTTTCATTGGTTTAACTCGAAAAATTTTTCCGTGAGCGTAGACCAAATAATAAAAATTCGAAAAATTTTCAAAAGTTTTATCTTCGTGCTTTATCCGATGATTGCATGGCCACCGGTACTCTGAAAAATTGTTGATCAATGATTTCAGAAACTTCTTCAAGCTTCAGAAGTTGGTTTTTCATTTCACCATTTGTCACTGAAATACAAACTGTTTTAAAAAAAAAAATTTGAAAATTTTTCTGTTCCTTCAATTGTTTCGCGAAGTGTATGAGCAATAGAAATTTCCTAAATTTGTGGTAAGCAAATACCTTTCAAGCTCAAAAAACCGGAATTCTCTAGTTATTCGTTCTCAATGGTTATTACCCCCCCCCCCCCCACGAAAAAAAGCTATATCCGCCCTTGTTGATACGATACGCGATTTAGGGGTAGTTTTTAACAACAAACTGTTGTTCTCCCATCATGTCGATAATATTGTAAATGCAGCCAATAAGATTCTCAGCTACACTATCAGAAATTGTCGAGTATTCAACAGTAATTCCGCTGGAATGCTCACTTTGGAGAATTGTAGATGAATTTCAGATTTTCTAATGCTTGATAAGATTGTCAATGGCTGCTTGCTGGTCCCTAGCATCCTTCAGTCCATGCCTTTCACAACTAATAACTTGGGATTGCAAAGTACGGATTTATTTTATTTACCGTTTAAAAAAAACAAATCTTCCGCAGAACTCGCCCATTTGTAGGATGTTGGGGCCCTGCAATGAGCTGAATGAGGAGATTGATATTTTCAATCTGCCAGTTTTGTCGGCCAAGAATATGTAATTTGATATATTCGGTATTCTGTTTTATAACTTTTTTTTATTTCTGAATGTTTACTCTTTTTTCTCTATCTTAGTTTTTTTTTGTTCTTCCAGTGAGTACAAGAAAATAAGAAGAATTCTGTTTCGGGGTTACTTTAATACTAATAACATTGTAATTTGAGAATGCTATTTTGGGCTCTCGTCTGTTGTATTCCTGTATGTAATGAATAGATAAAAAATAAATAAATAAATATGGTATATAACATATTTTTCAGGACACCTCTCAGAAACTTATTAATACGTAGGTCTGGCGATATCCATTCATTCTCAAGTTCTTAGTCTGAATATCTTTTCACAATGGCATCGTTGTGGCATGGAGCCCATTTTTGCTGAAGCCACTTAATTTCCTTTCGGACCATGCGAAATAAAATATTCTCCAAACCTTTTTTTATCAGTTATTATGAATAGTGCAACTAACAGGGCTTCAATTTGGGATCTCAGCAGAAAGACCGTATGACGAGAATCTTTGCTGAAATGCAAAATTGACTATTTGGTCATGATCAAGGCCCGCCTAATTCAGAGACGGAGATATTTTTTTTATTTCAACAGACCTGATAGATACTATCCAAATATTTGAAGTGTGGAAAGACCACCCACCAGAGATGAAAAGTAAATTAGTTTCCTAAGGGAGCATTCAGTGTATCTGGGGATCCCGGGCGGGAAAGCACATGCTTAAATAACTCAGGTGACGGAAACGGTAAACCCTAGTTTTGGTAATTGGGAAATATACGGCAAAATAAAATTTAGCCGCCCTGGATCTGAGTAGGAGTTAAATGAATTAATTTCGTTTCGAAGACAATTATTACTAATTTCTGCTTTCAAGGCAACACAGCTCTCGCATGTAAGAGAAATTCAAGACAATATTATATGTAAATTTTTTTACTGTTTTCGTTTTTTGATTTGATATTTGACCTCATAACATTTTTTCACGGTACGTACGTTGGCCAAGTTATCGACTTGAAAATTTGATCCATCTAATATGAGCAATTGAATGTGCCCATCAGATTTTCGGACCAAAATGGCCTCATACTAGATATGAGGCCTAACTCTGACATTTCGAATGCGAACTGGTATTTTTTTTGCAGATTTGGATTTAGCTTTTCAACAGAATTGGTTGAAACCTCGGATTCAACCCAAAAATTTTCTCGACCATAATTGGATCCTATAAAAAATTTTTTGTTCAAAAATTATTCATACCGGGATGCAAAAATTTATATTCTGATAGTGAGGTCTTCGTTAATTTTTCTCAGGGAATCGATTGGGCCCATCATATTTTCAAGGATAAAGCCCAAAAATGGACGAAAAAATTTTCGTTCAACCAATTCGGATGTAAAATCTCCGGATGAATCTAAATTTTAAATTAAAAATTAAGGTTTGCATTTAAAGTTGCAAAGTTGGACCTCTCATCTCGCATAAACCTTTCTGGACCCAAAATCAGCATTGAAAAAGATGGGTTTGCATTTGAAATTCGAAGTTCGGAAATTTGATCAGCCCATTCAATTCCAAGGGCGAAATCACTAAAAACCTCAGTATCGCAAGTTCGATTTTCCACCTGTGAGCGAAGTAAATTCACCGTTTCCAGACTTTTGAACCACCATATCCTTTCACTATGAGAATTATCAAGTGAATCAAGAACACTCATCTGCCTCAAATTTCAGTCAGTCATCCTTTCATCTCATAAAAAGCACCTTTTCGAATTTTGAAACGACGGTGCCTTATTATCAATATTTATTTATTCATTTTGCCTGAATTGCAATAAATGTTGAAACAAAAAGTATCTAAGTTGAGGTAAAAAAAAATATATGCCTACTTGAGATGATCAATAAAAAACCCAAAAAGAATCGCCTACATTTCGTATCAATTAGCGAAGAGAGCAATATACGTATCTTCGTTTGAATGTAAAATCCGACTGTTGAACCTTTTTGAACCCCTAGTAGAAATAGAAATTTTGAATCCTGATTGGCAAACTGAAAATATAAAATCAATTCAGAATTATCCTGGAAACCCTTCCAAAAACTATACGTTTTTCCTCTGCCGGTACAACTCCGAGATTAATAAAATTTTTATTCAGTTGTTTATGTAATATAAATGGATTGGTCTCATCGTTAACCCCCTCAACATCTCGAAAACCCCGTATGAACAAAGTCACTTTTTATTACAAAAAAGACAAAAACCATATGGGGTGTCTATTACAAAGTCAAAAAATCATATTTATGTCTCCAAAAAGGACTTCCTATCACAATACAAAAAAAAAATTAAGAAATAAAATTAACATAAAACAAGCTGCAGATCGAAATGGAAAAAAATTCAGAATGAAATTATCCTACGAATGAAACGATAAAAGAGGTATGTTTCTGAAAAAAAATATATCGACGCGACGTCTGGCGACTTCATTTTTTTCGCAGATTTAATGCGCATCTCAAGACAACTTTGACTTGTTTAAAACGCCATTGACAGAATGAGAAAATATTTGGACGTTTTCGAGAACATTGGGGTAACCTAGATAAGTGAATCACCCTGTACATTCCTGAATAAAAAACACTTTCCAACCGACTTTCAATCCGTATCATAATATTTTGTGAATATATAAAATTACCTGCGAGAACTGTCCTGCTTTCTATATTGAGATGACGACCAGAGCAGCAAAAATCAGATTTAAAATAGGCCCGCTTCTGCCATGGAAAATCATTTGATTGACGGTAAACATTCCACCTCATTAGCCAATCTAACTCTACTTCATCAACATTATGATTTTTATAAGCTGACACTATTGGAACAACTGGAAATTTTGAAGAGCAAGAACAATGACCGTCTACTTAACGATATGAAAGATTTCCCGAAGCCTAATCTGTTCAAGCCGATTCGTCCCCTAACAACATATTTTTAACTTTCCGATGACCCTTGTACTCGTGTAAATTTTTCCTAAGATGACTGACAGCTGACGCAAATATTTCCACGCAAGGCAGATAACTCGAACGATAAATATCGACACTGACCACCCAAAAATAAATACGAACAAATCATAACATCGAAACATAACATGAATACTGAACCTTTGAAAGAAAACTAAAATTCATTAAAGTTGAAAGTACATATTCCTTTGACGGTGAGTAGATAATAACAAAGCCTGTAACGCTTGTTCACTTTTATTGTTGTTCTAAAGATTATTATCTAAAAGAAATTTCAATTTGTACCTGATTTTGCCCTCATTTTCTAATTTGACTACTATTTTCAGCTAACCTGATGATGGCCTAGAGCCAAAATCGATCGCCAGAGAATATGATTGTTTTATGAAGTGTGTCTTTATTTCTCTCTTTTAAACGTATCATAATAGTTATACAGAATGAACACCTATGTTGTTGTACAGCAATGCTAACTACAGAAAAATTTTAAAGAAATATTGTATGAAATCCCGATTCACACCCGACTAATTTTGCAACTGTTTTTTGTACATTAATGAAACTTCCTACAGAGGTCAACATATGTGATGGTATCATATTCAGTAAAACTTAGGGTGGCCCCAAAATCACTAACAAAGTTACATTCAGTTTCTTATACAGCTTCATGAAACAGCTTGTACTTGTACTTAACGAAGTGGGAGGTGTTTGAATATCTGTGATTTCTTGTTATTCAGATACCAAGGAATAACGAAAAAATTAAAAGAAATATCATCAAAATTCAAAAATTAATTATTTCGGAGCTGCAATTTTCGAACGCTCATAGAACAAACACTTGACTGAAATGAAAAAAATATCGTCTACTACTCGAGTTCTACTACTATTTTCTTCGACCCGGTTTCAGCAGATATATTGAGTTGGTACTCTGGTAGAGTCAGGGATTAAGTCGGATCTCATATGTAAAGAAATTAAACATTTCAATCGCTCACCTCTGTTTATATCCCCTAGCCCTCCAATATTTCTGGAACACTACTGCAGCTTCCCTCTGCTTCAAGAACCATCTCCTCCATAACCAGGCTCTAATGGCTTTTTGCAAAACCACAATATATTTCGAAAGAATATCTGCACGACTTTTCTCCAAAAATTCGTTGTCTTGGTGTTTCAGAAACAGTTTCGTATGGCCCATTTGTATGTCTTCTCCTTTGACAAAGATCATTTTGCAGATCTTCTGCGAGGATTCTTTACAATTACCCTTATGGGAAGGGGGAATGGCTTTTCCCAAATATCGAAATCTATCCACGAACTCTTCATAGGTGTAACGTATAGGATAGCCAGCTTGTCTTATCTTTGCTGTTTCCATCATGCCCGAGTACCTGAGCTGACGACAGCATAGAGCTCTATCAAAAATCTGTGAGAAAATAATATACAATTGAACTTATTGGAGGAGTTTAATTAAGTGACATAACATAACATAACGTAACGTAACATAACATAACATAACATAACATAACATAACATAACATAACATAACATAACATAACATAACATAACATAACATAACATAACATAACATAACATAACATAACATAACATAACATAACATAACATAACATAACATAACATAACATAACATAACATAACATAACATAACATAACATAACATAACATAACATAACATAACATAACATAACATAACATAACATAAAATAACAAAACATACCAAACGGTCGTCCAACACATTCAAGACTTGAATGCATATGGTAGTTTTTTCAATGAATGAGTCTACAAAAAGAGCAGATTAACTCACCTTCGGCTGTTTTAACTCATTTGGCTTGATGCATCTCACGAAGAATGGATGACATGAATTCAAAGTTTTCATGAGGATATCCAACGAGCTCCTGAATTCCAGAGAAAGAGTTTTTTTCGAAGTTGCTCCTTTAGTATCAGCATCGAACATCGTTCTCAACACTTCATTTGTAGAAGATACAGCTAGCTGTTCCAAATCGTGGCTGAAAGTATCGCGATTTTTCTCCAGGAAACCTTGATGAATTGAAAAGGAGTGAAATATCTCAAAAAAATAAAAATAAAAATCTTTTCGATACATAGAGGTTATGATATGTTAGAGTGGGTGAATACTTGAAATTCGAATAAATAACAGCCTATTTTACTGATTTCGAAATAATCTACACTTCATATTTCGATTGATTTTTTCACCAGGAGAGTGCAATGGACAAAACTATGTTCCCACCTATCATGTACAAGAGAAAATAGACTTACAAATTATTTTGGTTATTTTTGCTTACCAAGTATAAAAATGGAAAAATTGAGTTGCCACGATGAAAAAAAGATATTTCTTTAATTCTGTGTCAAATCCTTTCATTTTGGAGAACGAAATAGTTCGAAAATATTTCATTCTAACACAGTTAACGCAAAATTCGGGGGCCCTTCCGCAAGATTTCAGTTCGGGACCCCCCTCTTCAGGTCTATGTTATTTAGTTTTTCCCAAGTTCAAAGTTGTTATGTTATGTTATGTCATGTTACTTCAAAAAAAGTGTTAAAAATAATATATACCTAAATGAAATAACATGCTCAGAAAACTTGGGAATGAGTACGAAAAGTGGGAATGGAGATGAATATGACGAAAACTGAATACATGAAGATTGATGAGGAGGACGAAGACCCGGATTCGGAAATAAGAATGTAAAATAAATGTGAACAATATGAATACCTGGGCAGTATAATCTCAAACAAAAGAAAAACAAAAAAAGATATTAAGCACAAGATTCAACAAGGTCAGAAAACTGTCAAGATACTGAATTCACTTCATTGGTCTAATCAAATCTCTTTAAAGAACAAATTAACCATGTAAAAATCAATACTTGAACCTATTCTAACTTATGGTATGGAGTGTTGGTAAATAACCATGAAAATATAAGAAAAAATAGATACCGTTGAAATGGGTTATTTGAGGTCTTGTCAAATATCCAGAATTGAACATATAACGAATGGTGAAATAAGACGAAGGACAAATAGAATACTAAGAACATCCGAAAGAATAGAAACCCTACAGTTGATATGGTATGGTTACGTGCGACGAATGGAGGACAATAGATGGCCGAAATGAGCATTCCCTTACAGTCTACAGTAAAAACAGATAACAAAAACGAGGAAGACCTGCTACAACTTGGTTAAACAATGTTTTTGAAACTATGAGCAATTCATGAGGATGATTGGAGAAAAAGACAAGTATGGAGATCGAAATGCGAGATCCGGCAGAAGCTATAGGACCCTCGCTCATATATAATATAATATATATGAAATAACAAAAAATAGCTAAATGAAATATGTTATGTAGATTCCGATATAAAAATAACTAGAAGGAAATCAATGCGATATGCAACTTGAAAAGTTATTCAACAAAATTTCTTCTTCAATGCCGAGTAGGCTCAAATAAGTCTGATAGATAATGCCGTTATTATCTTAATCTTGGAAAAAAAACTTTCCACACTGGAATAGTTGCGAAAAATTTGAAAGCGATGACTGTTTACTGCTGAATAATTGACTGTGACTCAGGAATTGGTTTATTAAAATATGAGAATAGTATATTCTAAAACAAGTTGCAGAATGAGCTCCTATTCCAACACGAATGCGAAGTTCGAAAACGAGCGACGAAGGAGCGAGTTTTCGATAGCATGAGTGTTGGAATTGCCTTCAGTCAATTTTTGTGAAAACCTCTCGAAATTCAAATGAAAATTCAGATTAGTGACTTTTGTTTTGTATCTTGGCAGTTGGTGTGACATACGAAATTTGACAGATCACGGAATTTGAATTGATTTGATTCGAAACTTGATTCGATCGGAGGTCAGTACTGACAATCATAAAACGAAAAATATAACTGAAAACAATGCTGTAATGAGTTTCATTACAGCACTACTTTTAGTACTGTAATGAACTCATTACGATACTGAAATAGAGAAATTTCATATATAAACAAACCTCATAACGTGGTTTAGTTTTCGAACACTAGTTACTTTTACTAGACTGGAAATGGAAATGGAATATAAAAGAATTCCATAATATTTACTCATTCTTCATGAAAATATCCTGATTGGAGAACTTTGACAATATTTTCTGAAACATCAGATGAGCCGCGAAGTTAAAAAAAATGCCGAAAAGCTTGACGGTATATGAAAGACCTTCGAAAAAAGAGTAGAACAGAGAATAATTGAGTGATATATCGAATAGAACCAGCGGAAATCTTATATGTTCAATGCAATTTAGGAAATTTGGATCAATGCTGTCGACTCAATCAGACTGAAAAATATGCACTAGCGGAACATGCTCTAATAGATGAACACAATATAGTTATCTCAAAGGCAGAGGTTATTTGGATGATCAAAAGGTACTTCCCTATCCTAGGCCCAGGATGTACATTGAAACGATTGAGATTTATAAAGATAAAGACAACATAAACAGAAAAGGAGAAACCCCGTTCGTACATAGTGAACGTTCGCCTGTCTTAGAGAAGATGAAAATCAAGCTGATACGAAATGGGATCGATTAGCCAATCAACATCGAGCACGTAAACTCACGTCCATCTCCCAACACTAACCAGGGTATGAAGAACACCTCCGTACTGAACCCTGCATCTCTATGAGAAATGAAAGACCACGGCCAATGAGCCCAGAAGGCCCTCTAAATGTCATTGTTATATTTTGGATTAATATCTTAAATTAATTTTCTGAAAATTTACCTTCAACATCGTAGATGACTATGCCTGCAAAGTGCTGGATACCAAAGGATGCAGTCCTCTCAGACTTAGGTTTGATGTAAAATTTCTTCGACTGATGATTGGAATGAAGTTTGTCTAACATCGTCTTATCGGTCCCTTTTGGAAACTTGCTCTCTTCGTCAATCAGGGACATAACACACATCGATTTCGTTCCTATGAGTTCCAAAACCTCTCGATTATCAATGAAGGCTATATTTTTCCAAGAGATTCCTTCACTGGTGTAGTAATCCTGTTCTAGTTTGAATATATGATGAACGAAGAACTGTTGAAGATTTTCATTAGCGTAGTTGATACACAGTTGTTCGAAACTGTTGTGTCCGAAATTTTCGAAGCCGAATATGTCCAACACACCGATTGAAAATTTTGAGGATCCTTTCGATTTATTGATGACAGTGTTGATCTTCTGGACAATCTTGATGAACAGCTTCCCGTACACCCCTTTGGCAAAGGCGTTTCTTGCTTCAGCAGCTTGTTCTTTCGACAAGTTTGTTTTTACGGTGTCACCATGAGCGAAAATCGTCCTTCTGGTTAAAGCACTGCTCAAGGCATTTCGATTTGTTCCTAACAACTTAGCAGTCTTTTCTGCTGATGCAGCATCACTGATTTCTGACGAGTCAGAGTTCGAAGCTGAACCTGGTTTGAATTTTAAATTCCCCAAATGTAAAATACTCGCGAGTATTTGGAATATACCTGGAAGAAATGGTTAGAATATTAGAAAATATGCTATCTGACAAAAGATTTCCTGTTTTTAATAGTAGTCATTTCGATACTTTGAATAATGGTCTACCACAAGGTTCAACTCGAGCACCTCTCCTATTCAATTTATATTTGTTTTACATTCCAACTACTTCTTCGAAAAAATTTATTCATGTTGATAATTTTGCTCTGGCTTTCCATCATTCTAATTTTCAGAAAAAGAAAGTACCCCTTGCACTGATTTGGATATTATGCAAAATTATTTTTTTAGTGGCGTTTGTGCCATTATTGAAGTGAAATCGAGGTTTCGCGTTTTCATTTGAATGATCATCAGAAATATAGAAAATTGAGTGTCACTTTTGTTTCTTCTCCCTTAAAAAAATAATTTCAATCCTAGCTACCTGGGAATCAAACTTGATTCCTCTTCAATGTTCAACGCCCATTTAGATGATCCGCGTTTTATGCTTAAAACTCGAAACAGTATTCTTCAGTAACTAGCTTATTCCTCATGCAACAATACTTCGTACGGCAGCGCTAGCCCTGGGTTTTCTGCTGCTGAATATTATTGCCCCGTTTGGTTGAACAGTGTTCGTGTAAAAAAACTTGATGCCCAACTGAATTTTTCTATGAGAATTATCCTTGGAATTAACAGATCTACACCTACTCCTGGTTACCAGTAGTCACGAATATTGTCTTTTCCCATATTCGCAGAGAGACAACACTTTCAAATTCCTTTCCAAATTCATTTTCTATACTCGCCTATATTTCAGATAATAAGGTCTCCAGATTGACGTCACGTAAACATTTTTGGTCAAATTTCCTGCTATGAGGCAGATAGAATATTTCGGTTTGTGGATTCAGACGGTTTACAAAAAAGTGACATAGGGTCGCATGAGATATAATGCAGACTAAACTAATTTATAATACAGTGTACTACGCTTGAAACGACGGTACTATATGATGAAGAAATTAATGATAACATATCAGATGATGATAAAGATTAATAATAAAACTTATTTTTCCATTCCCCTCAGACAAACACATAATAAATTACAGCCTCACTGAAAAAAGTTCATTTTTGTTAGTATTTTACACCCTTTCCGAGTCGCCTGTCAGGTACTTTTGCTCGTCGAAATCGCCTGTCAATTTTTTCTTGAACTTAACAATGGATAAACAAAATCGTGTGAAAGTTACATCGACAAGTTTTTTTTTTATTTTATTTACACTTTCAAAGATATACTAGTTGATGATGTACAGGGGTGAGGGATGCTAGGTCATGGTTTTCATCCTCGGCATGCTAGGAACTATCGTTATAAAAATTTCTAGCCTTACAGGCAAACCGCTACTGAAAAGGTTCACAAACTCTCGTACTAGAAGCTACTAACCTGAATGCAAATTTTTCAATGAAGATCTTATTACTGATCCTTCCATCAGAGTTATATGAGTCTGAATATAGTCTGTTCTAAATCATATTAGAGGAGGTCATGAACCATGGAGGTAAAGAAAGTGGAGGGGGCATAACGTTTGAAAAGTGTCACCAAAACAAATCCGGATTTGGCACCCCAAGATGGCGGACTTCGAGGTATTTTAAACTGTAGGTTCTGCAATTTTGGCCTTATTTATTATTCGTTCGTTGGTTTTGGCAGTTGTATGTAATGGAAAAACATATATGAAATGGTTTCTTGTACAGCATATGCTGATCTTACTCGCCAATTAATGGTGAAAAGCTAAATTTTTTGATGTTTGTAAATATATGGTTTAATTATTGTTGCATAGAATTTTAATTGATAGGGGTACACGAGATAATTTACCTAATTGTTTCATTGCATATTATCTGAATTTGTATGTACCTTAATTGAAAAAATAGAATGTATGATTAGTAACAGGAACAAATCATTCATTCCGTACGTAATTCAACTCACCAATTCATTAGAAGCAATTGTTTATGATATTTTGACTCCTTGATTTGTTTCGATCATTATTTATTCATCTTTTGGTCATTAAAAGAGAATCGAACAAGCTTCAAATTGTAAAAATTCAAATATACAAAATTCCCGCCACAAATTTGGCTCCGCAACATGGCGGATTTTTGGTGACACTTTCATAGCAAGGGAAACATAGGATATGCTACCTCCCCTTCTTCTACCTCCATGTCATGAACGATGCAATAGCATTCGGTTGAGAGCCCTAGTTGTGAGTGTAGGGAAAATGAGGAGACAATAGAACATCTTATGAATAGTTGTCCCATTTATAAATTTCAAGATGGTTTCGATGCTATACATAAAGTAACGAATGCATTACTGAAATGGGTGGTTAATTCAAAAATATTCTAAATGATTGTGTTTTTCTGCTCTTGTCTTTTTTCATTTCTGATTAAGAATTGCACATCGATTTATAAAGAATCTGTTTTTCTGTGTCCATAGAAGGATGACATGATGTTCTCTTAGATCACGCTGATGTCCCTCAGGATTCATCTGATATTTAATATTTTTAGTAAATTTTTTTCTAAAACAGGCGAGAGCACTTTTTTTTCAGCTGAGATTTTTCCCTTTCCTAATTTAATCATACTCCAGATCTGTCTGGTTTTCCAGTGTTGCACTAACCTCAGATACCCTTTTGTTTCAATAGATATTGTATTATTTTAGCTCTCTGAATAAAAAAAATATATGAAGGTTGTACCAAGTTCTACGCCCTATCAGGTCCAGATCTACGACTTTTTCTGACCGGGGCAAAAATTCATGGTAATTATAAAGTTTACTGCCCACTAGTATTTTTTTGTATTTATTTTGTGATCTTGAGGTAGGGAAACCTAACCTGAAAGCGGATCGATGTTTTATTTTTTCATAAAATTTTTTTTTTATTCTAAGAGAATTTTTTTTCAACTTTTGGTAGGTAAAATAAACCTAATCTAGCCTAACATAACCTAACCTTGTTAAACAAAACTATATAGACTATATATAAGACTATATCAGAGCCGTATCTGAGGTAAATAGAGTATATTTATGAGTTTCATTTATTTTTTTCTCAAAAATTACTGACTCCCCAGAGCTGTAATTGAGACTGTAGTATCAGGAAGTCCTATAGATTCACTGTGCAAAATATTTTCGAAATCGATCACTGGGCATTAAACCAAATTAATGGTGGCCACCCCTCTCACGTTTGATATGAGAATTGAAAGCTTAAAAAAATGTATATCTACACGAATGGAATGAATTAAAGGATCTAAATGAAATAGAAATTTTTTGAGCAATTTTTAACAGGCCATAACTTCGAGAAGAATGGTCGTACAAGAAAAAAGGAATTGTAGCTCCCAATACCTATCTTATTATTGAATAATTACTTTGAAATCTTGTAACGTCAAAAGTTTTTGATTAAAATTAGAAGAAACAACTACAAAGAAATTTGCAATTCAATTTTTTAGCCTATTTTTTTCAGATCTCCGTACGTCTACATATCATGGAGATATCGACTCTCAAATAAAAAAAGGTCCTTCTTTCTTCAACTATTGATTTCTCAGCAATCAATAATCACACAAAAAGTTAAGTTTGAGTTTCGAGAACCTGAACCCTTCAAAGACTGTTCATTGCTTTTTCGAAAAAAAAATTTTTGCTTGTCACATGAATTTGAAAATGCAACGAAGAGGGGGTTCAGGTTTTGGAAAATCAATCGCTGAATCATACAGAAACTAAGAATGTTAAGTGTGCCTTCTTCACTTCAATATGTTCCCATGAACCCTACTAAAAGCCAAATCAATCCAGCCAGCCGTTTTTTTGTTTCACTCGATCGAGTTTCTGAGATAATTGAATTTGTTGCTCTGAAAAGCACATTACCTTTTAAACATGACAAAAAAAGTTTTTTTGAGCTTTTCCACAATTTTATTGTAGATATTGCTCAAGTATTCAAAAAAGAAATATTAAAAAAAATTCTAAAAGCTTCTTTCACTTTGCATTTTTTTTAAACTTCAGAAAATTTGAAAAACCACCGCCCATCTTTCCCAATGCATCAATTTTCAAACTGATCCTTTGTCAATTAAAATTTGAACAAAAGATAATACCCCTAACTGAATTTCGTCCTTTTTCACTCGCTGTTCGGAGACAGCTTTTGTCTACTTTTCATGAATACATATGAACCCGCATTTTCAAAAAGATTTTTTTTCAAAATCATCATGCTTTTAACAAAAACACACACTCACACACAAACAATGAACCGAAAATCCGACTGCGCAACCTCGACGTGGTGGGCTTTGGATCACGCAAATTTCGGGGGATATTATTATCTTTAACTCTTGAAATTTTTTACTTTTTTGAAAATGAAAGCAACATCTCCAATCAAATTCTCGGAAAAGTTCGGCAAAATTTTGTTCCAGCAATAAGAAATTTTGAAACTGATTACAAGCTCACACAAATACCCAGAAAGACATACAAAGAGTTATCGTAGTTCGAATGAAACCGCAATTATTAGGAAGAGTCGGTAATTCCCCAGGCAAAGAAATCACTTGGTCTATGCTTGCGTTGCATGGGTACCCGAAGAATAAATTTTTCCTCAGGGGGGCAAAACAAAAATTTTCGAAAAACGATAAGGCGCAGGCGTCGTTAGTTATTCCTTTCTTTTTATTACTTTCTTTTATTTATGCGTGGGCACCTGCGAACTTTGTTCATAGATGGGAGAGGGCAAATTGTAAATGATAAAGTTTTCCACGGCAACTGTCTCCGAAACAAACGAAATTCCATGAAACAATATTAACAAAAAAATAAATGAACGAGTACCAACAAAATAGAAACGAGTATACACATACGCTGGATGAATGAAACTTATGAAAATAAAATATGAATAATAATAGACCTTGAAATCCGAATTCAAATACTTCTATCTCTAGAATGAGAATAAACATAAGAAGATTCTATATTTATCCCTTCTCGAAAAAAAAGATCCTTGTTAGAGAATGGATAATAATTATTGAAATATGTACCCGCACTTGCCACATGAAGAAACCCAAATCAAAAAAGTCTCCTAAAAAACCGCCAATAAAACGATCATCTTGTAACGATTGAACAGAATGCCAACACGCATGGGGCGCGTTGAGCACTTATTGGGTGAACAAAATTCATGACATCATCGTCTCCGAAAACATTGGATGATTTTTGTTCAACCGGAAGTGCTCAACGTGCCAGAGAAAGTTATCAATTCATAAAAAACCTGTGCCGATGATTACATAATAGATAAGCCTATTAAAAACCGGAAAATGGTTGTGAATCCAACTCTTCGCCCTTTTTCCTTGCCATTTGAATTACCAAAGTTACATTGAGTGTGTTGTGCTGAAAAACGATAGCAGGACTGTAATGTTAGGGGAGGCATTAATTAATTTAGAAGATTTTTGGCATATAGTGGTTGTTTATCATGTTTCAATTCAACTGTTTCGATTTTATCACTATGAAATTAATTTCTTTCGAAAAAATCGAAAATTGAAACATTTAACCAATAGAGACCTGGACCCATTTGAAATATGAAAATTAATATTATGACCTTATCTACCGAGCTAAAATATACTTGAAGCATGATCACTTTCACTTACACAGGGTGTTTCACGAATGATTGTACAGGCTTTCAGGGCAGATGCAGGACATTTTGGTGATTCTGAATCAGTGTTAGAAACATGTCCTAACAATATTCGTTTAAGAGATACAGGATGTTTTATGTATTTTCACAGAAATTTTCAATTGGCATAACTCTTGAACGCCTGCGTGGATCTTCATGAAAATTTCAGGGAATGTGTAAGGGCCATTGGTATATGGTATGAAAAGTAGAAGACTGTGAAAATATTGTAAATTTTTAGTATTTTGAAAAACTCGCCACAGCTACAAGGGTTCCAAATGTTTGTCAAAAAATTTGATCAAGATTGGCTCATAACTTTCGTTTTTTCGAATTAGAACCCTATTTTTTATGTCTGCATTAGATTCTGCGAAGAAAAATAATAGAAGTATCTAAACATGTCAATGCACCTTAAATGAATAATTCTTGGGTTATTTAGGAAAAAATTCATCAAAACTAATTCATATAAACGATGATGATTAAATTTAGGAAAAGTTCTGTCACTAGTAAAATAATTTATCTTTCATGACCATAGATCATTATTGATATGAAACAGAATTTTTGAATGAAAAATTTCTGAAAATTTTTTTTTCTTACCCTGCATTAGTGGAAGTAGTCAGGCTTCAAGAATATTATAGGTCGGTAGATAATGTGGATAATTGTCTCCGTAAAGGCGAAAAATTTTTGTTTTTGTTAACCGTTGTATTCTTTTTCTTAAAAATATCATAATCCAAATTTTCCGATTTCCAATAGGCCCAGTTCTCCAGAAACGTCTAATAGGCCGTCGAACTTGATACGCCCTGTATACAGGGTGATTTTTTTAAGTGTTTCATTAGAAGTTTTCGAGGAAGGAATGTTAATACAAATTCCAGATTTTGCATTGTTGTTTTATACCACATGATCTTGAGTTGTAAAATATTTTCAAGCAAAATCTACTTCCGGTTCCAGCGGAAACGAATGTGAACTTCTTTATTTCAAATGTAACACCCTGTATATTTAGACATATTTTGATTCTTCGTTCAATTCTACACTAATTTCAGGTATAATATGCCCAACCTCATAAGCGATTGTTGAGTTATAGCCCAATTGTCAAATAATTCGTCATAAAGATTGTCACAAATAAGTGTTTATATCTTCAAAATCTCTCATTGTAAAATTTTTTTTCCGCAACAGTGAAATAAAATAAAGTACGCTGTTGCTGTTGCTGCTATAACTTATGAGCAAATTTCATACAGGGTGTCCGAAACAAAGCTTCAAAGTGAGGCTTAATTAAACTATGAAATCTCCTTTTTTTCAAATGGCAACCATATAATTTTGTTCTTATAATCGATTGCTCGTCAAAAACTAGTTAGAGTATGCCGAACATTTCATGCCTTCAAAAGCAGTAGTTTTGCCGTTATTGAATTAAATTCAATTTCAAGACCAAAGACAGGTTTCAGTCGAATTAATTGGTAAGCTCGTTTTTTTTTGTAGGCTTTGGTAGGAACTGTCATTCTCACCTTTTTTCATAATGATCAAATAAACAAAAAAAATTTCAATTCAAAACTTCCACATCAATTCTCTTAACAACCAACGAAAATTAAATAAATGCTATTCAAATAAATTTTCAGATTTATTAATTCTTCTACGACCACCTACTGTAAGGTGTTCAGGTGATAATTCCCGCAGTGCAACCTGCACCCTAACTTCAATTTTGTTCCTTGAATGACTGCTATTTTTATAAACCTCCCATTTTATAGTACCCTATAGATAAAAATGAAAGAACGTCAGGTCTGGAGAACGAAAGGCTGATCTGATGGACTATTCAATCTGATATTTTGATACATTCACCTTGAATGAAGAACATATTTTATACATCACTGCTAACGAAATTCCGATTCTGCATAGTCCCCGATTAAACAAACAACAAGTATTACGAAGGATAATTCTTAACAATGCATTATAAATGAATTGATGTATTTACTTTTGACAAAGCCTACTTGAAAATTATCTGAACAAATCCATTTCTAGATTAAGAAAACTGACTTCAGTATTTAAAGGCATGAAATTTTAGACATACTCTAAACTCTAACTAGTTTTTGACGAGCAATCGATTATAAGAACAAAATTATATGGTTGCCATTTGAAAAAAAGGAGATTTCATAGTTTAATTAAGGCTCACTTTGAAGCTTTGTTTCGGACACCCTGTATGAAATTTCCTCATAACTTATAGCAGCAACAGCAACAGCGTACTTTATTTTATTTCACTGTTGCGGAAAGAAAATT
The DNA here is from genome assembly GCA_038502775.1 of Hippodamia convergens. Lineage (NCBI taxonomy): Eukaryota > Metazoa > Arthropoda > Insecta > Coleoptera > Coccinellidae > Hippodamia > Hippodamia convergens. Next base: position 67,095 of record JAVSIQ010000196.1, read on the forward strand.
TTACAATGAGAGATTTTGAAGATATAAACACTTATTTGTGACAATCTTTATGACGAATAATTTGACAATTGGGCTGTAACTCAACAATCGCTTATGAGGTTGGGCATATTATACCTGAAATTAGTGTAGAATTGAACGAAGAATCAAAATATGTCTAAATATACAGGGTGTTACATTTGAAATTACGAAATTCACATTCGTTGCCGGTAGAACCGGAAGTAGATTCTGCTTGAAAATATTTTACAACTCAAGATCATGTAGTCTAAAACAACAATGCAAAATCTGGAATTTGTATTAAAATTCCTTCCCCGAAAACTTCTAATGAAACACTTAAAAAATCACCCTGTATATGTACATATACCTGAAACTTCATCGTCGCTGAAATTCAGAACTTTCATAGCATTCTGGATGCTCATGAACTCCTCCTCTTCATCAACGCTGTCTAGATTGAGAGTTTTTCCTCCATTCAGATAGCTGTAGGTAGACGCATCTCCTAGATCCAGCTTTTTCTTCTCATCTTTCCGAGACCAGCACACAAACAGTAAAAAATGTGATAGTTTCTCTCGCCTTCATTCAGCGACACGATTCTGCTCTTCTCCAACAGATACTGCTTTATTTCCGCACATTCTATGATGCCGTTGATGTCGAATTTTATGTTTATGTATTTGCCAAATCGCGAGGAGTTATCATTACGAACTGTTTTCGCGTTACCGAACGCTTCAAGAATTGGATTGGCCTCTAGAATTTGCTGCTCTATCCAGCTATGCTGTCCACTCGACGAGGTGAGATATTGAAGTATTAGTTTGGTGCTTTCGGTTTTTCCAGCACCACTCTCACCGCTGAAAAAAAAGGGAATTGTTCAATACAAATTTGAATAGAGAAAAATAGAAGAATATACAGGGTGTACCAAGTTCGAAGGCCTATTAAGCGTTTCTGGAGAACTAGACTTATTTGAAATCTGAAAATTGGAATTATGATATTGTTTGACATTATCTACCGATCTAAAATATTCTTGGAGCCTGACCACTTTTAGTTATACGGGGAGAGAAAAAAAAAATTTCAAAATTTTATTTTTCTGTTTTTTTCTTTTTGAATTTGATAGAGTATGCAATTCTGAATACATTCGTACTCAAATCGTTGCATTCGTCGAAATACTTTCAAAAATATCGAGAAAAACCTGAAGAAAAAGAGAGAAAAGAGTATTCGGTATTATGTTTGTTATTCCTAATCTAGATATCTTAAGCATGAACCGTTTTCACATTTTTGAAGTCGAAGAATGTGGAAATATTGTACATTTCTAGAATTTTGAAAATCTCATCACAGGGTGTTCCAAATATTGGGTCAAAAATTGGGATCAAGATTGGCCCATAACTTTCGTTTTTCAAATTAGAACCCTATTTTTTTATGATTGCGTTGGATTGTACAAAGGAAAATGATGATAATATTCTAACATGTTCATGCTCCTAAAATTGATAATTCTTAAGTTATTTAGGATTTTCTGATTTCGTATGTAGCGTCAAATTCATTAAATCTGTTTCATACCAACTATGACCTTGGTCATAGAAGATAAATTATTTCAATAACTCACTAGTGACACCTTCTGGTTCAATTCATTCATCATTGTTGTTATGGAACAGATTTTATGAATTTGACGCAATGTACGACATGAAATCAGAAAATACTAAATAACTCAAGAAATATTAATTTTAGAAGTATCAACATGATAAAACATTATCATCATCTTTCTTCGCAGAATCCAACGCAATCATAAAAAAATAGGGTTCTAATTTGTAAAACGGAAGTTATGGGCCAATCTTGATCCCAATTTTTGACCGAACATTTAGAACACTCTGTGACGAGTTTTTCAAAATTCCAAATATGTAAAATATTTCCATTGTCTTCGACTACAAAAACGTGAAAACGGTTTGTGGTCAAGATATCTAGATTAGAAATAGCAAACATTATACCGAATACTCTTATCTACCTTTTTTTGTTCAGTTTTTTTTTATATTTCGGAAAGTATTTTGACGAATGCAACGATTTCAGTACGGATGTATTCAAGTGTATATCATTAGTGGAATAATTCATCTTCTATGACCCAGGTCATAGTTGAAATGAAACAGATTCATGAAATTTGACGCTACGTACCACATAAATTCAGAAAATCCTAAATAACTCAAGAATTATCAATTTTAGGGGCATTAACATGTTAGAACACTATCATCAGTTTTCTTCATACAATCCAATGCAATCATAAAAAAATAGGGTTCTAATTTGAAAAACGAAAGTTATGGGCCAATCTTGATCCCAATTTTGGACCCAACAGTTGGAACATCCTGTGATGAGTTTTTCAAAATTTTAAAAATGTACAATATTTCCACAGTCTTTGACTTCAAAAATGTAAAAACTGTTTGTGCTCAAGATATGTAGATTAGGAATAACAAACATAATACCGAATACCCTTTTCTCTCTTTTTCTTCAGATTTTTCTCGATATTCTTGAAAGTATTTTGACGAATGCAACGATTCGAGTACGAATGTATTCAGAATTGCATACTCTATCAAATTCAAAAAGAAAAAAACAGAAAAATAAAATTTTGAAAATTTTTTTTTCGCTCCTTGTATAACTAAAAGTGGTCAGGCTCCAAGAATATTTTAGGTCGGTAGATTTTGTCAAACAATATCATAATCCCAATTTTCAGATTTCAAATAAGTCTAGTTCTCCAGAAACGCCTAATAGGCCGTCGAACTTGGTACACCCTGTATATTCTTATGATAATAAAAAGCTAAAATAATACAATAAATGTTGAATCAAAAAATAGCTAAGCTGAGGTAAACAAAAGAACGGGGTACCATCATCACTAGTATCATACGATACTATAGGGTCAGATATATACGGTGTTTGTTCTCAGATGAGCCACCCCGTATATTTTATATTCCATAAAGATTCGAAAAATTTACCGAAACACGTCGAATGATTTTGTTTGGGCGCATCAAACACTCGAAATTGAATAGGGAAGAGGGGTTGAGTAATACTTGATTTTAAAGATATTGGAAGCCTCTTTACAACGGTGCATAGAAAACGTTATAGCCCAGTAACTTTTTTGCCTGAATGTATGGGGAAGTATGCATCAAATCCGGTAGTTCTGATGTTCCGCAGACTTGTTCATGATGTTGGCCTCATGAATAATCCAAGTTTGTTACCTCGAACGTTACACGCAACTTTGTCAAAAATCGAAAAAACTGTTTTTTTTTTATTTTGACAATTACCACCCTGAAGGACTAGTCTTCAAAAAACTAACTATAAATTCTATATTTTGCACAGTGAATCTATAGGACTTCCTGATACTACAGTCTCAATTACAACTCTGGGGAGGCAGTAATTTTCGAAAAAAAAATGAAACTCATATAATATACTCCATTTTCCTAGGATACTGCTCTGATATGGTCTTATATACTTTTTTACAAGGTTTGATTCATTTTTCCCTCTCTCACTTGGTCAGCACCTTGACGTGGTGTGAGGGCTTGTAGTAGCGGCAATGACCTTTGTAAACCAGCATCGAGAAGGTACTTGGCGAGCGGCGAAACTAAGACTGACCACTTTAAGTACTTTTTGTTCTCAGGCCTTCTTGGTTTTTTCCATACTTTTAAAGAAGAAGTCATGTCACGGACGCCAAATACTGAAACTGATATGCCTTCAATCTTTCTTCGTTGCAAAATGGGTTTACCTCCTAGATAGAGCCGAATCTACTTCATTAATCATCAACTTTTTTCATCTCCAAACGAATCTCTCTGAGGCTAAAAGCCCGTTACCTTCGAGCTACTTCTTGTCTCAAGGTCGCAAACGGAAAGATTCTAGTAATGAGATATGAGGAAACGGTGTGGTCAATCATGGTTCTATTGGCCTCCGAGTCTTCAGACATGGGGTAGACCCAAAGTGCACCAAGAACACCACGTGCAAGGGTTCCCACACGGGCACCCCATGCAGAGGGCTAGAGCTCTATTGGAAACCTTGAATCTTCGGATGGGATGACCCAATGATTACTCTTGGCACTCTGCTAACACCGATCCCTCGGAAAACAACTCTCGACCAAGCTAGAATCTGAACATTCTCCTCCTAATCCAAGCAATCCCAACGAGCAAAAGGCTTCGAGTGATGAGATGTCAGGAAACGGCGTGGTCACTCATGCCCTATTGGCCCCTCAAGTCTTCAGACTCGGGGTAGACCCAGAATACACCCTGCAAGGGTACACATATTAGTACCTCATGCAGGCTGCTAGGGAAACCTTGGATCTTTGGATGGGATAACCTAAAGAGTACTTTTGGCAGTCCGCTAACACCGGCTCCTCGCAAATCTGTTCTCGACTAAGCCAGGGGGATATCCCCAGACCTCCCTGAGGATCTAGACAAACACTCGAGTTTCGTTACCAGAGTATAGGGGAAAAACACGGAATGCTGTGAGAAACATTGTATAGTCTCCCTTACTACGATAACTATACAATGGGCTATCATGAATAGATTTGCTCTCTCTTGTCTACCGGGACAGGAAGAGGTTCTAAGCATATACAAGCAATGATTCCCAAACCCTGGGTACCCGGTAAACTGTGTGGTTGGTAAGGGAGCCAACTGAACAGAACCTACAACGAAGGCCAACCCGACACTTCCTACAACTACGGGGTTGTAGGCATCTCGAATTAATTGATTAATTGATTAACTGATTAATTAATTAATTGATGAATGTGCAAATTTTTTCACATAGTCGCAAAAAAGGTTAAGTTAGGTTAGGTTAGGTTCATTTTCCCTACCTCAAGATCACGAAAAAAATACAACTGGGCAATGTACTTTATGATTACCAAAACTTCTTCGAATCGTTTTCCAAAAAGACTAAATTTCCTACAATATTATACCAGAACTGTCTCTGTAAACAGAAGAATTTTTCATATACAGGGTGTACCAAGTTCGACGGCCTATTAGGCGTTTCTGGAGAACTAGACTTATTTGAAATATGAAAATTGGGATTATGATATTGTTTGGCATTATCTACCGAGTTGAAATATTCTAAGAGCCTGACCACTTTCAGTTATACAGGGAGCGAAAAAAAAAATTTCAAAAATTTTTTTGTTTTTGAATTTGACAGAGTATACCATTCTGATTACATCCGCACTCAAATCGTTGCATTCCTCGGAATGCTTTCGAGAATATCTAGAAAAACCTAAAGAAAAAGAGAGAAATTATTATTCGGTATTATGCTTGTTATTCCTAATCTAGATACCTTGATCACAAAATGTTTTTACATTTTGAAGTCAAAGACTGTGGAAATATTGTACATTTTTAGAATTTTGAAAAACACGTCACAGGGTGTTCCAAATGTTCGGTCAAAAATTGGGATCAATATTAGCCTATAACTTTCGTTTTTCAATTGAGAACTTAATTTTTGATGATTGCGTTGGATTCTGCGAAGAAAAATGATGATAATGTTCATGTTGATAAAATTAATACTTCTTGAGTTATTTAGTATTTTCTCATTCCATGTCGTACGTTGCGTCAAATTCATAAAATAATAAATAATAATAATAAATTTATTCACAAGAAAAAAAAGTACATCCACATGTAAATATCACAAAAAAAAATGTGAACAAAATAGTTGTCACCCACAAAGGCAAAGCCTGTACGTGGGTACCAGTTTTCCATTCTAATATTTTCTACAAATTTACCCCGAAGAAATAGGAACATAAATGAATCTTCACCACTCCAAACGGATATAAAGACAAAATCAGGTTAAAAAAATACAAAAGATCGAGACACTCCAGAATTTCAACCACCCTTCACGACTACAAGTTGTTTGATAAATGTTCGCGAACATCCTCTGATCCATTCTTTAATTTTCGACTTAAAAAGTGAAATTGAATTTAGCAACTTGAAACAGCCCGGCACCACATTATATATCCTCGGAGCAAGATAACTAAAACAGCGTTTGCCAATGGTCTTCGACATCTTTGGAACATCTAACGCATTCGACCTGTACCTAGTATTATACACATGATCGATAGGATGTGCCATACTTGTATTTTTGCGCTGTTGTACTATGAAGGTGAAAGCATACAGTTGTCGGATGTCCATCAACCCAGACGCACTGAGTAATTCATCACTAGGGTAAGTAATTGGTTTGTTCAATATTACCTTTATAATCCATTTTTGTACTATCTCTAAATTCTTTAAGTAACAATTGGTCACTCCCCCCCCAGGCGATTATACCATACAAAAGGTGAGTCTGCACTAAAGCATGATAAATCATATTGAGATGTTCGACGTCGAGAATGTTCCTCAAATTTCTGAACCTGCTCACCAAACATCTGATCTTCCTTGTCAGACCAGCGATGTGGGCACTTCATCTCAGATGACAATCAAGGGTTACCCCTAAGTATCTTACTGTCACTGTGGACTTCAATTCCATTGAAACATCTATAGTTTTGTAAACTGGCAGATTATTCTCGTAGCTAGTAAATTGCATAAACATAGTCTTCTCCATATTAACAGTGAGTAATTTATTGTTAAAATAATTCATGATGATAGGAAACGTATTAATAATTTTTTCTTTCAGGTCATTCCAGCTATCATCTCCGAAAAAAAAAGACAGCAGGAATAGATATATCGAACAATGAATCAATGTACAAGACAAATAATATAGGCCCAAGAACTGTTCCCTGTGGCACTCCATAACCAACCACACCAGTACAGCTCACCTCATCATCAATGGCGACACACTGCTCTCTGTGCTCGAGGTAACTCTCCATCAGTTGGTATGACAATCCCCGAAATCCAACAGCCTCAAGAGTCTTCATCAATTCTGGATGGCTCACGGTATCAAATGCCTTGGCAAGATCAATGAACAGGCAAATAGTTCCATAACAACAATGATAAATGAATTTAAAAAAAAAAGTGTGTCACTAGTGAGTTATTGGAATAATTTATCTTCTATGACCAAGGTAATTGATGATATGAAACAGATTTAATGAATTTGAGGCTTCTCACGACATAAAATCAGAAAATCCTGAATAACTCAAGAATTATCAATTTCAGGAGCATTAACATGTTGAAATATTATCATCATTTTTCTTCGTACAATCCAACGCGATCATAAAAAATAAAGTTCTAATTTGAAAAACGAAAGTTATGGGCCAATCTTGATCCCAATTTTTGACCCAACATTTGGAACACCCTGTGATTAGTTTTTCAAAATTCTAAAAATGTCCAATATTTCCACAGTCTTCGACTTCAAAAGTGTGAAAACGGTTTGTGGTAGATTAGAAATAACAAACATAATACCGAATACTCTTTTCTCTCTTTTTCTTCAGGTTTTTCTCGATATTTTGGAAAGTATTTCGACGAATGCGACGATTTTAGTACGAATGTGTTCAGAATTGTATACTTCATCAAGTTCGAATACAAAAAAACAGAAAAAAAAATTTTGAAAATTTTTTGTCGCTCCCTGTCTAACTGAAAGTGGTCAGGCTCCAAGAATATTAAAGCTTGGTAGATAATGTCAAACAATATCATAATCCCAATTTTCAGATTTCGAATAGGTGTAGTTATCCAGAAACGCCTAATAGGCCGTCGAACTTGATACACCCTGTATACAGTCATTCAAAATTTGTGATTTTTGTCAAATTTCACCATTTTTTGCAATTATGTCGTTTTTACCCTGATTATACCATCGAAACCCCATACTTTTATGATATGATGTATGATGTTAAATAAGAAAAGTATTCAGGATGATGTTTAAGCTGAGCAGCATAATAAAGATGAGTACACCAAAAGCTAATGAGTTTTTTTGGATAATATTTATAATAAGTTTAGCATTCTTGGATGGTCCCAGTTGAGGTTCGTCTATATCTATATCAGCAGCTCAGAGGTAAAGTGTGATAAGTCACATTTTTTCAGACACGAACTATCTACAATATTGGATTCACATTAGTAAATTCTAGCTGGTGGAACACATTTTTGACTCCCTGGGTATATCAAGTCACCAAATAATAGCAGTAAACATTCTTTGAAACTATAATCAAACTGAAAAATCTCTCTTTTATCCAATTTCGAAATTGTGACTTAACACACTACCTCTGGGGTGCTGATATATTGACCCGATGGGATAGCATATCCCCTGTGGATTGTGATGAAACGTGGATCCACAAGTCATTCTCCATTTCGACATCAGACAGATCGTCGTCTTCTACTACAACTGCAGACTGCAGGCATATGAATTCAGACTGGAGAAAAAACTTGTTCAGGGCGCTCTTGAAGTAGACAAAATTTCCCACAATATGATACCAGAACTGTCTCTGTAGGCACAATAGTTTTCGAAATTATTGTCCTCAAAAGTATCTTTTTGATAGGTTCACCTTTTTTTTACTACTTTTTCATTACTATTAACAAAATGAATATTATAACCCATAAAGTATCACATGATGTGTCAATATGTGTTTAAACATTCAATGAGTGTATAAATATCAAAACTTGGTATATGGACAATTAAACTTGAACAATTCAGACAAACACTATAGGTCAGCGAATTTGCATTTCCAGAATTCTTCCATGCTAAAATAAGCTTTTCGCTTTTCGTACCAGAAAGATTTTGGGTTTTTCTTTTAGTTTCTCCTTCTTCATTGTTTTCAACCGCTCTAGTATGCAGTTGTAAACCAATTGGGTTTACAGAGGCAGTTTTGGTATCATATTGTAGCAAATTTTTGGAAAACGAATTGAACAAGTTTCTTCAAAAACTAGTCGTTTAGAGTGATAATTGCCAACAAAAAAACGGTTTTTTCGAATTTTAACCAAGTTGCGTTCTTAGTACTTCATTTCTTCTTTATATTATCATATTTGGAAAGCTGAGATTCCAACTAATTACATATTCCCTTAGTGAAACTGCTAACAAATCCGATGTCATTCGAAATTTTTATGTCTTATTATCAAAAACTGAATTTCTAACCTTATACAAAATTCAATCTTTTTCAGTACAAAACATATGAAGCCGATGGGGGTAACAGCAGCAAGGGATTTCGGGTTGAAATGTCTCAAAAGGACTCTCACCTATGAAACGGCTGAACTTTGTTCTCTGACATGCCAAGGGTCTAATAACAAAACAGCTGAAAGTCTTGTTAGAAGATTTTATAAAAAATATAATAATAACAATTCAGTGAGTATTTGATTTTAAGTGTAGCCGCGATCCTGTCAAACACAACCTTTGCAGTTATTCGAATATTTCTTGTAAATTTGTTGTTCAGAAATTTTTAATGATTTTGATACCTATACGAATGAAAATGAAAAACGTTCGCAGTTAAATCTTCATCTTCCCATTAGTTGAAAGATGTTTTGAAAACAGTGATCGGACTCAGTGATGGCTGGCGCTACATCAAAAAATTTCGGCTATGGGAACTTACTTGAAAGTGGGATTCACGAATTTCATTTGATCATTTGGAATGAAATATATATATATATATATATATATA
>JAVSIQ010000197.1:0-49327 GCA_038502775.1 Hippodamia convergens
TGTAGGACATCCTGTATATTATTTCTCTGCAATTTGAGTCAATATCCCTAACTCATGTGGAGCAGTTCTATTTACATGGTTACCGCTTCTTTATTTCAATATGAATATGGAGAAACCTACTTAAACTTACTTGATTACATCTTGAATGAAATATTTTTTAATTTTTTTTTTTTAATGTAAAACAACGATCGAAGAAAAAATAGTATGTATAATTCATAGGAAAAGCAAATTCCCAAACTCTTGTGTTACCAGACTCGTCGCTATGCTCTTCGTTTGGTAATTATCACAGTCGTTTGGGAATATTATGCTTTTCCCACTAGTCCACTAATTATACAATATACAGGCACGTAGCTAGGGGGGTGGCTAAGGGGCTGAAGCCCCCCCGAAAGTGTTAAAATATCAATAAACCTGTGTTGAATTTTACGACATTCATGAATTATGTCATCCCTACAGGTTTAAATACGATTCACCACTGGTGTATTGCGTTATGAGATACCTCTGATTATTCATTCCGATGTTAAATTTGTAAATACTTCTGTTGTTGCGGACTGAATTGCGCTCTCATTCGGTTAGTTTGAGTTTTTACACATGTGATATTTTTTTATGGACATGGGCGTCCGCAGATTTCTTCTCAGGGAGGGCAAAAAAACTTTGTCGTTAAACGATAAGGCGCATGCGACATCAGTATTCCATTTCTTTCTATTTCTTTTTTTATATTCTTGCATGAGCGCCCGCAGAATTTGTTAAAAATGATCAAGTTTTCCACCTCAAAATTTTTTTTCACATCAACAATATAAGGTGATATGTATAAGATAATACGGTAACTGTTTTCTAAACAAATTGCAATCCATGAAAGAATATTAACAAGAAAAGGAAATATAAATAATATGTAGAAAGGAATGAAATAAATTTTATTATGGCTTATAATTAAAGACAAAGCAACCAGTAATTACAAAATGAAAACAAATATACATATACGCTCGATAAAATGATATTCATAAGAACCATACATGTATGAATAATAAAGAAATATGAAATATAGGTTCAATGAAACAGACCATAAATTCAAAACTAGAGAGAACTCAGAGATTATTCGAAATAACACAACATAAATATATTATCAAAATTGATAAATTATGAAAAAATAAATAAAAAAGACATAACACATCTAAAAATAATAGTAATAATTCTAAAAATAGAATACCTGAATCGTAATACCACGAGTAGGCATATTTTATTTTGAACTAAAAACCAGCCTTCTGTTAGTCTCAAGAAATTCAATAGGATGTTAATTCCCACATTTTTGTTGGATCGTTTCTTTATCAGTTCACGAGGAATGAGTCTGCATTGATGTATAAAGGTTTATTTTTTGGGTGTCTTATAGCGATCGTCATCGGCATTCGATCTCCTTTGGAAATATTTTGGAATATCCATATTTTCCAAAGGTAAATTCATCATATACCCTGCCTACCCCTAGCAACGGCCCTGGCTACGGGCAAGAAAATATACTATTGTTTTTAAAGAGGTAATTATAAAGTACCTTGCCCAGTTGTATTTTCAAAAATTTTTTTGGTGATTTTGAGGTAGGAAAAATGAACTTTTTTTTTGCGACTGTTTAAAAAAATCTCCATATTAATTAATTAATTAATCAATTAATTTCAGACGCCTACAACCCCGTAGGTAGTGTCGGGTTGGCCTTCGTTGTAGGTTCTGTCGAGTTGGCTCCCTTACCAACCGCATTACCAGGGCGCACCGACTAAAAAAAACACAGTTTACCGGGTACCCAGGGGTCAGGGAATCACGGCTTGTATATGCTTAGAACCTCTTCCTGCCTCGGTAGACAAGAGAGAGCAAAGCTATTGATGATCACCCATTGTATAGTTATCGTAGTAAGGGAGACTATTCAATGTTTCTCACAGCGTTCCGTGTTTTTCCCTATACTCTGGTTACGGAACTCGAGTGTTTGGGTAGATCCTCAGGGAGGTCTGAGGTTATCCCCCTGGCTTAGTCGAGAATAGATTTGCTAGGAGTAGGTGTTAGCTGACTGCCAATAGAACTCTTTGGGTCATCCCATCCAAAGCTTCAAGGTTTCCAATAGAGCCCTAGAAGCCTGCATGAGGTACCGACATGTGTACCCTTGCATGTAGTGCTCATGGTGTACTTTGGGTCTACCCCAAGTCTGAAGTCTCGAGGGGCCATTAGGACCATAGATGACCACGCCGTTCCCTTACATCTCATCACTCGAAGCCTCTTGCCCATTGAGTTTGCTTGGATTAGGAAGGGGGTGTTCAGATTCTAGCTTGATCGAGAATAGTTTTCTGAGGGATTGGTGTTAGTTGAGTGCCAAAAGTAACATTGGGTCATCCCATCCGAAGATTCAAGGTTTCTAATAGAGCTCTAGCCCTCTGCATGGGGTGCCCTTGTGGGTACCCTTGCATGTGGTGTTCTTGGTGCACTTTGGGTATACCCCGTGTCTGAAGACTCGGGGGCCAATAGGACCATGATTGACCACGCCGTTCCTTCATATCTCTTTACTACCTTGAGACAAGAAGTAGCTCGAAGCTAACGGACATGGAGAAAATGCGTTTAGCCTCAGAGAGATTCATTTGGAGATGAAAAATTGATGATTGATGAAGTAGATTCGGCTCTATCTAGAAGGTAAACCCATTTTGCAAAGAAGGAAGACTGAAGGCATATCAGTTTCAGCTTTTGGCGTCCGTGACATGACTTCTTCTTTACAAGTATGGAAAAAACCAAGAAAGCCTAAGTACTAAGAGCAGAAGAAAATGTGATATCCAAGAAGTAACATCATATTTCTGGATGAAAGAGTGCTTCAGATGGAAGTAGATATGGATACAGAAATGGAATTGATGGAGACATTGAGCTCGAGATATGACAGATATAATTATGACAAGTTGAAATGTCGAGGAAGCGGCTCCAATGAGTCAGAATCCAGAAGTAAGTTCAGTATTACCAAGCTTGAATTCGGACAGTTTGATGATGTATTGAAAGGTAGTCTTGGATTTTGGAATGAATTCAGCAGATTTGATGAAGATTCTGACATAGGAGTGGGGGATAAGCTACAATATTCTTGTCATAGTGGAAGAAGTGGTCAGTCTTAGTTTCGCCGCTCGCCAAGTACCTTCTCGATGCTGGGGTGCAAAGGTTATTGCCACTACTACAAGCCCTCACACCACGTCAAGGTGCTGACCAAGTTAGGAAAGGAAAATGAACCTAATATAACCTTACCTCATGGAACTAAACTATAAAAGACTATACCAGAGCCGTATCTGAGGTAGATGGAGTATGTTTATGAGTTTCATTTATTTTTTTTTTCGAAAATTACTGCCTCTCCAGAGCTGTAATTGAGACTGTAGTATCAGGAATTCCTATAGATTCACTGTGCAAAATATGTTTAAAATCAGTGTTGGGGTCTATAAAATTTATAAAAGACTTTGAAGATACTGTAATTTCTGGTGACAACTGTCAAGTTTTGGCACGGGTGAAAACCATTGTCAACTGCTGGAATAAGTTTTTCCATCTAGAAAAGGGTTCTTATTCAAAATTAAACATTTGTAATTGGCGGAAATTAAGATGAGGAAGATATTCGGACAAAATTGACCCAGTAAAGTTTGAATCCGTGATAAGCGACCCAAAAAACCCAGGAATGAGAAAATCAAAACTATGGCAAACTTTTCCTCTTAACCTCCTTCAATCTCCTAATACGCCCACCAACTCGAGAGGTCGTCGGTGTCAACTCCTGAATGGAACTTTCACATGTTCTTAGTTCCTGGAATGACGGGAATCTAACAAACTTCTCTCATTATTCCATATTCCCCCTCGATATTTTCATGGCAGGTTCTCGGCATCTGCCAACTCATTTACATTTTCGATTCCTCGGCCAATTAAAGTCGAAAGCGAACCGTTTGATTTCAAACGTCCTGCCCTCTCTCGCCTTTGAAAGCATGAATCGGAGACGAATTAATAGGAGCCCCCTCGAAAGATACACTGCTCCGCAAAAGTTAGGGAAGTTTTGAAACTGTTCGAAAGTTTAAATTCAATTCCAGCCATTTTTCGAATATGAGAAATCTACACATGAGGTGGTACGAAATTTTACTAAATAAGACAGACAACTGTTTGTGATTCCTCTGAATGACAATTCTCGTAATATGTCTTAGTTTTTGGTCCTGAAAAATATTCTGTTTTCTTGTGTTATAACATGTTTGGTTTATCTATGGGAGATGATTGCCTTTCATTGGGGTCCCGTAGCGGTCTTCAAACATCTGAAGTGCCGAAAAATCATCACCTGGAAGGTCGTATCTGGTTTGAAAAAACCCTCACGACCAGAGAGCAGCAATTTGTGGATTTTGAATTTGAATATCGAAGGAATTTCGGAAGGAAAGTGTGATTACGTCTCCAAATTAGCTGATGAACATGGTATCAAAGAGATTCTTCTGCAAGAAACCCACACGGCAACAGAAAAAAAAATTCTCGTGAAAGAGGACAGTTGAAAGTTATGTATTAATTGATTTTTTACAAGTTTAGCTTGTTATGTTGAAAAATTGTCAGTTTCGTTACTTTCAAAAGATTCGGAAAGGGGAAATTGATGGAGTTTTTTTGTCATTTCTTTCAAATTTTTTGACATTTCTGTCATAAATATTCATAACATTATTTGGCCAAGAAATCTTAATGTTGATATTTTTTTAAAGTAGCAAATGCATTTCCAAAATGCATTCGATTTATTCTGATTAATCGGTTTCTTTTTTGCTTTTGTCTTTTTTCATTTCAGATTAAGAATTACGAGTCGTTTTGGGAAGAATCTGTGTATCCGAGCCCATCGACGGATAACATGAAGATGATCACACTGATGTCTTTCAAGATTTTCCTGATATTTGATATTTTATGTTATTTTGTTTACGGGGAGGCAGGTTTTTTCGGCTGAGGTTTTTTCCCCTGGCTGTATAGTATCGTATGATACTAGTGTTGATAGTATCGTATGATTCTATAGTATCATACAAAGAATGTTATGATACCCCGTTCTTTTTTTACCTCAGCTTAGGTACTTTTTGTTTCAACATTTATTGTATTATTTTAGCTCTCTTTTTCATAAGAATTTATATATATATATATATATATATATATATATATATATATATATATATATATATATATATATGGCGTTTGTTGACTATGCAAGATGATAATTCAGATAGAAAATAAATTAATTGAAAATTCTACACTTGCGATAGTAAACCAATCAAAACTTGAATTTTTGACAGATCACTGGGAAATTTTTTCCTCGTGGATACCCAACAGAGAATTATACTGGAAATATTTTTGACGTATATAATTTTCTATGTTTTGTACTCGCTCCTTCTTCGTTCGTTTTCGAATTTCGCATTCGTGTTGGAATAGGAGCCCATTCTGCAACTTGTTTCAGAATATACTGTTATCTATTCAAACACAATTTGGTGTGAAATTTTCTTACCAAATACCACAAATTAAGATCGGGAAATCGTTTCTCGCTCGAGAATATTTTCAGAAAATTTTCATGAGCTCGAAAAAAATGTTATAAATAATCTGACCTCTATTGTTAATACTAGTGAAAACTTCCCGGCTGATATTTTCTCTTTTGAGAGTCCAATAATGAAAGATTTTTGATATACCAATTCTGAAAGTTTAATTTTGAGAAATTTTCATCATAAACTGACTACAATTATATGAATTTTTTTTCGAAATAATTTTCACCTATAATTTACTATCCTTTTTCTGAAAAATAAAACTAGTTAAACACTTATTTCTAACTTCTATGTATGCAATAGTTCAATGTTACCAAATCACAAATTTTCAAGAATATACAGGGTTATTCACGAATATGGCTCTATAGAATATTGTTAGGAAAAAACACAAGATTCGGGATTGAAATTCTAAAGGTGAACTTCAAGTAAGAAGACGACTTCTCGTATATTTTTTGAAGGTTCTAGGACTTCCGGTTTTTCCGGAAGTGACATCAACTTTCGTTTTTCAAGGGGAGACCCATTTTTTATTGCATAAATAGAATCTCCATTAAATTCTGAGTCCTTTTGATTCCGAAGGTTTAAAATTTCCTGAGAAAATTCTCTATGAAAGAGGGAATACGAAAAAAAAACTCAAAATTGAACTCTGTTGAAATCTCAGAAGAAAGACTGATTTTTCTTTTCCGATAGCGTGATTTTCAGAATATGATACAGGAAGTCACAAATTCTTTGTCAAAATTAGAAGTGACGATACATCAAAAAGTCGTTCTTTTTTCAAATTGGAACCCCATTTTTTCGAAGCATTTTTGAAATCTTCGTCAAAAAATAATAGGCGCATACGTTCAAGACTTTTATTCCAAAATGTATATTTTTCGGGTTATTCAGAAAAAACGATTTTGTCTTCAATTTTCGATCTCATTCTGAATGTGTTTTTTTCACTGGGAAATAATTAGCGGTCAAGTGAAATTTTTGGAAATCTCTGTTATCGAGAAAATATTTTCTATAGTTTTTTATCCCCTTTCTTCTCGGAGATTCTCAAAAATGAGAATTTTTAATGAAAAAACCCCGAAGTTGTCTTTATTCCAACAGAGTTTAATTTTGAGATTTTGTTTCGTATTTCCTGATTTAAAGAGAATTTTCTCGGAAAAATTCTAACTTGGAATCAAAAAGAGTCAGAATTCGATAGAGAATCTATTTATGCAATAAAAAATGGGTCTTCTTGATTGAAAAACGGAAGTTGATGTCACCGGAAGTCCTAGAACCTTCAGAAAATATTCGAGAAGTCGTCTTCTTACTCGAAGCTCACGTTTAGAATTGTCTTTCCTGTGTCTTTAATAAAAATATTCTATAGAGCCATATTCGTGAATAACCCTCTATAGTCCCTCTTGTTTATTGTCAATCTTGCCTGCTCTTTTTTTCTTCTTATGTTTCTTCCCGAATTATTTAGGTGAATCTTGAATTTTTCAATGTTGAAATGAACTTCACCTGTCTGGTTTCTTTTTCCAAATAATCGTGTTTTATCTGTACTGCACCTCAACTGAAGTTTAATTCATTTTAATGCATTTCAGGTAAAATTACGATCACTCTTGATTGATTTTTCAATTCATCTCTTCAAAACTTTCTGTCCGATTCAATTCCTAATTTCACTCCATTTTAATTTTGTTCTGTTTCCATTTTTTCCAATCTTAATCCATACACTTTCTTGATTTCAATTGATACTGATAGTGATATGCTTTGATATCTAAATCTTTCATTGTCAGCTCTAAATTATCTAATAACTTACCTCAATAGATTAAGATGAATTTAGAATTCGAAAACTAATGAAAATTAATATATGGACTTCATCTATGATAAGTTTGAATAGGAACTATCTGGAATGTTACTTGTGTCATTTTATTGAATTTGAAATAGAATAGGATCCTGAAAATAGTAAGGAATTTTTAGGAATTGCTTAGAACAACCACCTGCATGTGGAACATTTGTTTTCACTTGTGTCGCTGAAGTAAAGTTATGAGAATTTCAAGAATGAATTCAAGACTGTCAGTGACAAAAATAGTGTTGTTAGAGCAATAAGTGTTGGTATACAGGGCGGGTCTTCTACTTTTTTTTTAAATTTTATAACTACTATATTTTCCGATTCAGGCTAGATCGAAGGATATAGCCATTCTAAACTTTCATAGTGAGCTATGCCCCCGATGTGTGTGATGTTGGCCGAGCACTTTTGGATTTTCTAAAAAAAATGTTGTGCTGCATTGTGTTAGGTTTGTGTTGCTTTGTGTTTTTTTTATTCCAAGATATTTCACAAATTGTGTTGAACGAACACATGCTCCGTACAACGCATTTTCATTGAAATATCATGAAAAGAGTATATGTGCTATAAGAAGCACAAACATCGCAAAACAAAAAATGTTTCGAAAATCCAGAAAAGGTGGGCAAACTTCACTCACTGTTATAGCTATGTTGATTTTCCAACAACCTACTGATTTTTCTTATTTTCTCCATATCAGTTCGAACCTGTAGTTTTTTTGTAGAAAACTAACAGGCACAAATTTTGTCACAATTTTTCGAGAATTGCATGGCTACAAGAACTCCGAAAACTAATAAATACAGACGTGGGAATCTTCAAGCTTCATAAGTAAGTTTTTTAATTTTTTATACGAAGATTTTCCACTGAGATACAACCTGTTGAAAATCACCAAAAAATGGTGAACATGTTTCTGTTCCTTCAACTGTTGAGCGAAGTATATTGTATTTCTCATAAATGATAATTTGATGGACAGGAATTAATTAATTTTGAAATGCTCACGAATTTTAATCCACAATTTTTGTGAAGCAGTATATATACCTCGATTGCGAATAAAGATGTTTTAAGCCCATTCAATCAGTGGGAAGACTGAACCCCCGGGCCAGTATGATTGGGAAATCGATGAGCTAATAAACTCGATTTTATAATTGAAAAGGGTAATCGGTTTTGGAAACGGAAATGGGAAAACGAAGCGAAATCATGTTGGATAATTTATTTATGTCACAGCTCGGTTTGTTGACATTAAGATTATTATTTTTCTTTGTCGATTTTCAATGTGTTTAATATGATGGTTCAGAAAAGTCAAATATATCGGGATATATTCGGACTTATCTATTTATTATTCTCCAAACAACGTCAATGTTTGGAAATGTAATTGTTTTTTCTGGGGCTGAAATTAAAATTTGGTCGAATTGTACACGTCAACAACATACATCCAATAAACACAGGAACGTTCTGAAAACGTTGTATTTTTTAGGTACCTTATTTTCATCGTTGAAAAAACTGGAAAATGTCGTTAGGAAATACGTTTCTTTTTCGTTTCATAGTAACGTTTTTTTTCTTACGTTTCTTCAAGGTGAATTCAACGTTGCAAGACTAAATATTATCATGAATAATACCGTTGTAAAACGTTTTTATTCAGTTTAAGCGTAACGATGAATTTTCGTTTGGAAAATAACGTTGCTGAGTAACGGGTTCTCAACGTTGATGTATATTTCAGAATGTTACATATATAAAACGTTAATTTTGTGCGTTGAGGTTACTTTGATTTCAGATATCGAATAAACCATTATTCGAAATATTTCTGAATCGATATTATTTTTATTTCAATATAATCCTGAATTGTGAAATAATAAAGCTGGCAATCAAGCAATTAAACACAGATTCCTTGATATATATTTTAACATACAAGTACCATTTATGAAAAAATATATATCAATATAGACAAAACAATATACGTATAAAAAATGAAGATTTTCCAACAGTCAGAATATAATATGTATCCTTCTTTTTTCTTTCTTCTTTGGTTGCGTCTCGTTATCTGCAGATCAATAACTGCCCCATACTCTTTCTTAACAGCCCATGAAATAACACATAAACTACATCAAAAAATTTGAAAATATAAGTATAGAAGATGGGATCTTACCATAAATTGTCTTTGGGTCTTGAAATTCTTCTTCTTCTTGCTCTTCCAATTGGGTATATAGGCAAGCTGAATCATATGTGAAGGAAGTCTCAATATTCTTCTCTTGTGGTCTTCCGGACAAGTTTCTCCGATAAACTTCGATCAGGCGATATTAAAATAAAGGTTAATAATATAGATTGTAACGGATAAGAAGACATACACAATCTTCTGAATGCTCTCGGCTCGAAAAAATGTATATAAGTTTGCCACGAGATTTCTTGTTCTAATAGCTGTCATCAATAAAATCACTCAGTATGCTGAACTCAATATAATATGTCCCATAAGAAATTGCAAAATTATATATTCATTGAAAAAGAGACTTTTAAACAAAAAAGAACAGGAAGATGAGTGGATTGGTAACTCCAGCTTACATAATCATATATGTATAGTCAATAACTTTCTGAAAAAAATACTGGCACTACTTATACATATCACATACCTATATCATGAAAGTTTAATAATCAATATGAAAGAAAGTTGGTAGAGTGATATGTTCCTACTTACCCAATTATCCTTCTCTCGAAGATTCACTCATAGTCAGTCATAAAATAATGCTGGATTCACAATCGACGTAACTTAACACGTAAAAATCAAAGTTGAAACTACCAAAATTCATACAAAAACATAACATAAGTTGAATGTAGAGGTAGAAATTAGGCAACATATTGTTAACACTTCTATTCTTATTGGGTATGTTTCCTATCGTAATAACACGAAACAAAACAACTGGTTGCTCACACTGACTACTAACTTGCAGAATGCCTGATTCGACACCATTCCAACTTCCAATCCTTCCCTGCCTATTACGTATAGGGCACCGTTGTCAAGCGAAATTTTTCATTATCTTTTCGGATAACATAGGTTCCTATATAAATGTTGTATCGTACAAAAATATACTTTTATTAATAATCATGGAGTTCATGTTATAAACGAATCAGAAATTCGAAATAAGGGATGTAGAAAACGAATTCAGTGGATATGATATTTTTGATGATCAGAATTGGGGAAACAAAACACAATTTGGGAATCAGGTTACATAAACGCACTATCACTATAAGTAATTCAACGTTGAATATGTACTGCGAAAATAAGTTGAATATCTACTGCAGAAATACGTTGAAAATCTTCTGCGAAAATACGTTGACAATCAACTGCGAATATACGCTAAAATAAAGTGGGCATTCCATAAACGAAAATATCTAATAAGGAGTTCTCACTTGCTTACGTATTCCGTTTGAAGCATAGTATAATTGTCTTATTGAAACTCTGCAAAATTCCAATAAACTTATCAACTTCATATTGATATTCAACGTTTTTCATTGGATGTGTGAACTTTGGAATTATGAAACATGAAATGTCAATATAAATGAATTTTTTCGAAAAGAACGAGAAGAATGCCTTTTTATGAAAGAAAACTTGTAAGTGTGTGAAATAAGTGGATTTATCATGTTAAACTGATTTGTAGTTCCAAGAAAAACTGTGACTCTCAAGTAGAATAAAGGCTGCTTGAATTCATGGTTGATTAATCGTGATCCATTGAACAGACGTTTCGAAAAATACAATAAGGATACGTTTCATAATGGTTGCAGTAGTAACCGGTTGAACCGGAACGTAAATTAAATGTAGAGTCGACGTTTGGTTGAATTCAGGTTTCTAAGATAACGTTGAGAAATTCAACGTGTAACGTTGAATCAACTTCAGACGTTTAGTTTACGTGTGTGTGTTTATTGGGCAGTGTGTCAATTTGGAAAGGTACCACTCATAATGAGCAGAGAGAGGTAAAATTTGGTTCGTTTAATACGTGGAAATTTTTTAGAGTTGGTTCAATTCAAAGAAAATTTGACAACGGTTTAAAAAAAAAAACTTGACATTTTCTGTTATTACTTCTATAAAAAAGTAGAATAGCATTGGCTCACAGATCATTTACAAGATGAATTAATTGGTAGAACAGCGCAGTTGTACTACGTATATGATATAAGTAATGTCTTAGAGGGCTGAATGAATATTTTCTATGGGATGCCGACGTTTCGACATTTATTCTGGATTTTTTCAAGGTTAGAAACAGAACCATACATATTGGTTTCCAGTCGAGGGCTTGAATTTCTGGGGCTTGACTCTCTCATCTTTTGCCTCCTTAAAATTCACAGATTTGGGTATCAAGTGGAATCGTCTGAGCTAAATTAAAATTGATATTTATTACAGTTTTTCTTATTTATATGTATTTGAGTTTCATTATGGGGAAGTTGCAAAAGGCGTCGAAAAACTAGAAGCCAGTGTTTGACAGTGACAAATATACCTTCTATACGAGGAAACTTCCCAATTCGGCGATTTTCACACGCGAACTGAATGTTTTATTACATTTTCCGAGGAGCGAGAATTCGATATTACTATTGAATTGGCCTGTTGCGGAACAATTGCCCCAGATGTTAATTGATGCAATTCATCTTCGCACCCACTGATGCTTTTTGCTTGATCGTTCCTACGCGTCTTCTGGTTTTGTTCGCATCTAGCGCGGAAGAGATTATATTATATAGGTACGTTATAAATCAACGTCTTCTCGCGTTGCGAATGTGTCCAAGCTCGTGGAAATGTTTTCCGTGAGCAGAATGATGCCGTAGATGCCTTTACGGACGAGTTTCTGAATACACTACAGAGGAATATTTATGAAGATAGTCATAACATCAAACAAAGTTGTGAGCAGATAGCAAAAAAATTAAAATTTTCACGAAAAACAAGGTTGAAAATATGCACCAAGAATCATAACCACGAAAAAAGGTATCTAATCACTCAAAATCTAAATCAACAAATACCTATAAAAAACAAATAATCAACAACAAATTTTTAAGAGTTCATCTGAGTGAAATTAAGTGAATGTTGGACACTTACTTAATCAAATTGTTACAGTAGCAAAATGCGGAGACCCCCCCCGGAAGATTTTAGTCGAGGGTCCCCCTCCTTGGGCCTATGTCATTTATGATAAGTTTTTCCCAGTTTTTCAAAAGAAAAAGACTCAAGAGAAAGTGTTAAACATAATATAAACTTATATGAAATAACAGAAAATATCTAAATAAAATATTGTAAATTCCAATATAAAAATAACTAGAAAATAACAACTTGGAGAATTATTCCACAAAAATTCTTGTTCAATGCTGAGGAGGCTCAAGTAAGTCTGATAGATTAAGATAATTCGTGATTATCTTAAGCTTGGAAAAAGATCTTTCCGCACTGGAAAAGTTGCAAAGAATTTTAGAGTCATGAGTGATTCCTGCTGAATAATTGACTAAGGAATTTTCTTATTGAAATAGAGAAATCCTTTCATTGCTCACGAAATGCATTTTTTTCTGGAGTTCTCTTCGCGAACTCCATTCAAATATTTTCTTTTCCGCTCTAACATATTTTCTAATATCTGAAAAATGATTTGATAATATAACTGCCCCTTTTTAACCCAAATAGACCTGAAGTTTTTTTAATTTCATTTCAATGAGAATTGTGTCAGATTATAGTTTAAATGGGGCCTTTTCATGTTTTTCATCTTGATGTGTACTTATTTTTCACGAAAAGTTGAAATTTGTGGTGTTTTTTCAAAGGAATGGTAGGTGTTTGAGGGACTTAAATTCATTCTATGAAAAATGAACATTGAATTATAATCTGTGGTAATTATAGAAGCAATGTTTCGGATGTAATGCTATTTTATTTATAATACATATAAAATATTAGTTTTTATGGCACACTTCACAATTTTTTCATTTTATTCTGGTAAACAATCAGGTGGTCTACTCTGACCTACCTTGAAGATTGGTGTAAACTCTTTGATTGTTTAGATGGTCCTGTTTTTGTTATTTTTCTATTAGTTTCCAGCAATCTTGTTGCGATGATAGCTAGTCTAGTTAATTACCATTTCTGCGTTTTGAACAATCAAGTCAAAGCAGTGTGCAAGAAGTGGGAAAAACAATTTTTGTCCTTGTCGATATACGATTCTAACTCAGTCAACGCCCCCCATATATTATAAGGTTGCATGAGTTTTGGTTGGTCAATGATATTTTTTTTCTTTAGTTATTATTATTATTATTATTATTATGAAAATTACAAGAGTTGAGGTTCAACACCTATAAACTCAAAAAGAAAAATACCAAGTTCGATACGCATTCACGATACTTGAGAAAATCTGATAAGAAATAAGAAAAAAGAAAAACAAAAACAAATGAATGTCTTAGTTGAATAACACCACACCACACACGAACACTCCAAACTGCAGGACTGAGGTTACTGTCTCCCACGCTGAGCTGACCTCCATTCGTCGTATCTATTCTTGAATAGATTAAGAGAAGGGGCTCGCACGAGGGCTTGCACGACGGAGTTGGGAAGACTTCCAGTCACTGAAGATTCTGTTGGGTAGGAATTTCTGGCGCTGTGTTGTTCTGAAATGTTCTCGTTTCAGTTTATAAGCGTGACCTCTGAGATTACCGTAGTTGAATATCTTATAACTTTGTTTGGTACATGGAAATACGAATAAGAAATTAGTAGGCGCATAAGCAACATTATTGTTATTTCACTTACAGAAAACTATTGAATTATGTGCAGAAGAAAATTTTGCTGGTTCTGAAATCATATCCAGATTATCTGCATGATGTTGTATCTCATGCAGAGTCAGATTATTTTTTCAATAGTTATAACAATATATTCCGGTAATATAGTAGGTGATAATCCTACCGTTCCTTTAAAAGAACGCCTTCATTTACATAGCAAAAATCAGGATTTGAAATCATGGAGAAGATGAATTCGCCTCTAATATTATTCATCCAAGCATAGATATAATTATTTTATTCGCAAACGCGATGAAATAAATACATATGAAAAAATACACCACCGGACAAAATGAGGTATTGCAACAATTGATATATTTATGAAGTTAACATGGCTTTAAAGTGAAGTTGAATACTGAAGCACTTTGTAGGTTATATTCAGTGTTGAAGAAAGCATTAATTTATGTGTTTATATTGGCGCCTTCTTTTTTTCTTTATTTTGAGCATGAATAGAAAACTTTTAGATAGGTGTTCTTTATACGGAACGGTAGGTCCATTTGGGTTGAGTTGCGCATTCAATAATTTTGAAATGAAAAAATACAAGAGGCTTTTCTTAACGAAAAAATAAGCTCTGCAATTAATTCAAGAACTAACCTTCAATAAAATTGAAACCCTGAAACCAAAAGAACTAGAAAAATGACGTGGTTTCGTATTCGAACACTTGTTTCTTTTACTAGACTGAAAATGAAATAATGACAGATTTCCATTTTATTTTCTCCTTCTTCAAAAAAAAAAATACCCATTTGTTATCGAATCGCAATGAGGTTTCGATTATTCCACTGTTCTACTAGACTTGGAGCTCATTCGAATTTAACATTGATATTTCCATGTTTCCATTATATTATTCCAGATCTGTATAAGGGTGTATAATTTTAATAAAATCAGATAGAACAGAATTATGGAATAATTAATGGAATGAATGTTGATTGACCGAAAGCATAAAGAATTGACCATCTATTATTATTGAATCTGAAAATTATGTGGTTGACCCTATAGATAACACCTTTCTTTTATTGTAAGACATCTTGAATGTCGTCTATCTGGCCTAGAGAGTTATTCATGGAGGTAGATGAAGGGGAGGAAGCATATCCTATATTTCCTTTGCTACGAAAGTGTCACCAAAATCCGCCATGTTGCGGAGCCAAATTTGTGGCGGGAACTTTGTATGTTTGAATTTTTACAATTCGACGTTTGTGTGATTTTCTTTTAATGACCAAAAGATGAATAAATAATGATAGAAACAAATCAAAGAGTAGAAATATCACAAACTATTGCTCTTAATGAATTGATGAGTTGAATTACGTACGGAACAAATAATTTGTTCCTGTACTAATCATATGTACTAATTTTTTAAATTTACGTACATACAAATTCAGATAATATGCAATGTAACAAAAAGGTATCACAATAGAATTATCTCGTGTACCTCTATCAATCAGAATTGTATGCAACAATAATTTAAAAATGTCGTATTTCCAAACGTCAAAAAATTTTGCTTTTCTGCATTAATTGGCGAGTTATATCAGCATATACTGTACAAGAAACCATTTCATATATGTTCTTCCATTACATGCAACTGCCAAAACCAACGAACGAATATTAAATAAGGCCAAAATTGCAGAACCCACAGTTTGAATTACCTCGAGATCGGCCATCTTGGGGTGCCAAATCCAGATTTGCTTAGGTGACACTTTTCAAACGTTATGCCCCCTCCACTTTCTTTACCTCCATGTATTTTTCAGTATAATTTGACATCTTTTTTCGAAGGTCTGACTACTTTCTCTTAGAACAAGAAAACAGAGATCATATAAAACAGGTAATGAAAAATAATTTCACATCTGATAATTCATAAAAAAATAGAATACCTCATGTGGTATACTTCGTTCATTGTGGGAAAAACATTTCTTCGCAAACGAACTGAGCATAGTCATTTTCTATCTAAACATGCACCTTTGAACTGTTCGGAACGAAGCACACCAGGATTTGAAGGTTGCCAGGTTCCTCTGTTCACAAATTTCATCCAAGATACACGACGTGTTGAGTCTTCAGAAAATCTGTAAAAATAACATTAATCTAACATCAAATATTGAATTTGTCTTCAGATGTCAATATACATTGACCCCTGAGTATATGATATGAATATAAAGAGAAAATATGCATGTAGAAAAAATATCAAACTTTGGTTTTGTCGCACAAGATGTTATTTTTTGGGCTAGACAAAATCGAAATACAATTTCATTAAAACATGATTGCAGCGTCATCTAAACTTTCAGATTCCAGAGTTCCTCACAACAGAAAATCGTAGTCGTCTTTTAAGACTATTGATATGAGGACGTTGAGGCAAATCATGGGAATTATTAATTTGTCAATTCCCATAATTCAGAATGGGAATAAATACAATGTTGCGAATGGGTTCATCAGAGAACTGATATCCGAGCCTCAATGACTTAGACGTCTGGAGATAAACGAATAATTTATTCTCGAACTATGTGGAATAAAATATTTTCCAAACCTTTTTATCAGATTTTATGAAGAGTCCAATGAATAGGTCTTCAATTTGGGATCTCAGCAGAAAAATCGTGTAATGAAAATCTTTGCTGAAATGCAAAATTTGGTCATGGACGGGCACGCCTAATTTAGGGAAGGAGAAAAAAAATTTTGATTTCAACAAACCTGATTTGTACTATCCAAAAATTTAAGGTGTGGGAGACCACCCACTATAGGTGGAAAGCAAATTGGTTTCCTAAGGAAGCATTCAGTAAACCTGGGAACGACGCTTCGTGAGGTTTTCTAGGTTGCTCGGAAGAACGTTGGAGTGTATCTGGGGATTCCGGTCGTAAAAAAATCCATAGATAACTCGGTTGATGGTTGGAGTCCGTCGAGGACAACTGTTAAGATCTAATTTTGGTAAATGGTAATTATTAGGTAGTTTCGAGGAGCGAAACGGGTAACGGTTAAAATCCGTTGAGGAAAAAAGGGTAAAGTTTCATTTTTATAGGTGACGAAATATGAAGTAGTTTCGAGGAGCGAGACGGGTATCGATTAAAGCCCGTTGAGGAAAAGAGGGTAAAGTTTTATTTTCGTAGTTGACGAAATATAAGGAATTTTCAAGCAATGAAAAAACTGAAGTAGAAGGGTTTTGAAAAAGGGGATTTTTTTCTTGTTATTCAGTTAGGATTTTCGAGTCGGGAAGCGCGATCGTAAATAATAGTAGTTGTTAAGAAACGGGAGTGAAGCGTTTCGGGAGAGGTTATTTCAGAGAACTTTGATTATTGCTACGAGGGGAATCAAAAGGTCAGAACTTTTATTATTTTTTGATTTTGTTGTTTTTTGGAAAATAGATTTTTATGTAATTTATTTCACTGGTTCCAATTGACCCCAGAAACTGAAGACTCTCCATGAGAGAAATATCACAATGTCCTATTTTTCTGCAGAAGGCCTCACTCACACTCTCTCTCAGTTGGAGAGAGCCAAATTTTGTTTGTTAGGTTGGCGGAAAGCAGCTCTCCTGTTAACCACCTAGCACCGAGATAATCTCATATGAACAAAGTCACTTTTTATTACAAAAACGACAAAGAATATATATATATATATATATATATATATATATATATAAATCCACGGTAAAGGTAACTCCACTTATAAATTGAACACGAATTATAACGGGATGTGTGGAAATGAAAGGGCTAAATATTTGTTTCCTTCATTTATTCTTCATCAACGTTTCGGACCATCACTGGTCCTTCTTCAGGATTCTATAATGATTACAGAAAGTTATAATTCTAATCATTATTGAGAGGATCATGTGTCTTACCGAATAGTTGAGGTAGAATTTAAACTGTGTCTTCAAAGTTATTAGTTTTCAGAAAAAAATAATTTTAAACTAATAAATCTTTGTGATCTGAAGAACAATTATGAAAAATCTTCATAAAAACATTCGTTCGAAAACTT
Organism: Hippodamia convergens; assembly: GCA_038502775.1. Classification (NCBI taxonomy): domain Eukaryota; kingdom Metazoa; phylum Arthropoda; class Insecta; order Coleoptera; family Coccinellidae; genus Hippodamia; species Hippodamia convergens. The sequence continues at coordinate 18,040 of JAVSIQ010000197.1, forward strand.
TTCACTAATCTGACAAATTATTGACAAATTAATTCAAAAATTGAGTGATGACATCGAAAATTCTTCTTTATGGGTTTGATCTATTATATTGGTGTGATATGATGTAGCTGTATATATTACTGATATTATTTATATCTTGTCTCGAGTTCATTGCATTTTCAGTCCTTTTTATATGGTACATTTCTAAAAAAGATCTTTTAGTCAAGTTCTTTTCAAATTCCAGTACTTCTGATGAGTCCCAATTCATCAAGTGGTCTGTCCTGCGACAATGTTCTGCCAACGCACACACTTTGTTCGGGTTTTTTATATCACTCTTATGTTGTGAAATCCTTTTTTTCAATTGTTGGGAAGTTTGACCAATGTATTTCAGATGACATGATGTGCATGGAATTTCGTAAACTACACCAGTCATTTTCATTTTTTCTATTTTATCTTTTACTTTTGTAAAAAGTCCTCTAATGTTGAATTGATTTTTTATTGAAATTCTCAAACTTGAATCTCTTAAAAAATTTATAAGTTTTTTTGTCACATCTGGTATTAGAGGTAAAGATACGAATATCATCGGTTCAGTTCTTTCTCTTGATAAATCATCAACAACAACAGGTCTACTTTCGTCTATAGTACGAACTTCTGTCGGGAGATTCTGATCCATTGTATTGAAAAGTAACCTACTAATCAAAGATTTTGGGTACCCATTTTTTTGTAAAATTTCATGAAAAATTTTTAAATTTTTCATTTGAAAAGTAGGATGGGAAATAGATTTTATCCTCTTCTTCATCCCCAATATCATATTTAATTTTTGTTTCATCGGATGGTTGGATAGATAGTTAATATATCTTCCTGAGTTGAAACTTTTTTGATACCAGTCAACGATCAATTTATTATCATTTCTTCTTATGATCTTTGTGTCCAAGAAAGGAATAGCATTATCAGTTTCTTCTTCTAAAGTAAATTTAATAAATTCATTAAAATTATTGAATTTTTCTAGAACAAATTGAATTTGATCTGCAGGTACAGAACAGAATATATCATCTACATATTTTTTGATTATTGGAATCTCAAAAGGAATTGTTTCTAAAATCTTATCAAGTAGATCATCCATTACCAATTTTGCCAATATTGGAATGACTGGTGAGCCCATCGGTGCACCAAAAATTTGTCTATAATACTTTCCATCAAAAATGAAATAGTAAAAGATAAAATAGAAAATATGAAAATGACGTGTGTAGTTTACGAAATTCCATGCACATCATGTCATCTGAAATACATTGGTCAAACTTCCCAACAAAGGATTTCACAACATAAGAGTGATATAAAAAACCCGAACAAAGTGTGTGCGTTGGCAGAACATTGTCGCAGGACAGACCACTTGATGAATTGGGACTCATCAGAAGTACTGGAATTTGAAAAGAACTTGACTAAAAGATCTTTTTTAGAAATGTACCATATAAAAAGGACTGAAAATGCAATGAACTCGAGACAAGATATAAATAATATCAGTAATATATACAGCTACATCATATCACACCAATATAATAGATCAAACCCATAAAGAAGAATTTTCGATGTCATCACTCAATTTTTGAATTAATTTGTCAATAATTTGTCAGATTAGTGAAAAGTTTTCGAACGAATGTTTTTATGAAGATTTTTCATAATTGTTCTTCAGATCACAAAGATTTATTAGTTTAAAATTATTTTTTTCTGAAAACATAATAACTTTGAAGACACAGTTTAAATTCTACCTCAACTATTCGGTAAGACACATGATCCCCTCAATAATGATTAGAATTATAACTTCCTGTAATCATTATAGAATCCTGAAGAAGGACCAGTGATGGTCCGAAACGTTGATGAAGAATAAATGAAGGAAACAAATATTTAGCCCTTTCATTTCCACACATCCCGTTATAATTCGTGTTCTATATATATATATATATATATATATATATATATATATATATATATATTCTTATGAAAAATAGAGCTAAAATTATACAATAAATGTTGAAACAAAAAGTGGCTAAGCTGGGGTAAAAGAAGAACGGGGTATCATAACATTCTTCGTATGATACTATAAAATCATACGATACTATCAACACTAGTATCATACGATACTATACAGCCAGGGGAAAAAACCTGTCTCCCCGTAAAAAAATAACATAAAATATTAAATATCAGGAAAATCTTGAAAGACATCAGTGTGATCATCTTCATGTTATCCGTCGATGGGCTCGGATAAACAGGGGTGGTCTATCAAAAAGTTTCTTATTTTTATACTCTTTAATCTTTGACCCACTCAATGTTTTCAATATGATCAAAATTCAATTAGAAAAAACAAAAAACATAAAACAGATACGAACTCAACGAACGTTACGAGTTTACTTAAATCTCCTACCAATACGGCGGATCTGATACCAGTTTAGTCATGTGTTGTCGTTTCTCTATTATTCTATACCGATCGTCGTATCCTATATCAGCACCCCAGAGGTAAAGTGTGTTAAGTCACAATATCAAAATTAGATAAAAGAGAGATTTTTCAGTTCGATTATTGTTTCAAAGAATATTTATTACCATTATTTGGCGTCTTGATATACCTAGGGAGTCAAAAATGTGTTCCACTAGCTAGAATTCAATATTGTGAATCCAATATTGTAGATAGTTTGTTTGCGCCTGAAAAAATGTGACTTAACACACTTTACCCCTGAGGTGCTGATATAGTATTATTACAATTGCTGTTTGAACTGAACACTTGATATTTAGGATATGCCAACATTTTTTAATTGAAACATCTAAGAAAGGAAGTGAAGTGCAGATTTCAAAAGACATTTGAAAGTTTCCTCTTTATCTGCAATCACTGCTTACATTTTATAACGGTGTTGGTCGCCATTTTGTACTCTGCCGGTTAGGCCTGGAATAAAGCTTCTAATCGGAGACAGCTTTTGCTTTTATCTAAGTTGGTAGCGATAATTCGATCCTGAAAGTTTTATTAGGGTTTTCTCTCCCAGTCTGAGAAAAGAAATGATTGAAACTTTTTTTGATGATAGAACAAATGCGTGAAACTCTAGCACTAATTTGTCGGGGGCAAAATCTTTATAAAAAATTGTTGCCTAACAATAAACAAAGAGAAAACACTTCGAACTCTGAAGCGTAACGTTTCGGAGTCAAATCAGACTCCTTCGTAAGACAATTTCTATATTTCATAGTAGAATCGTTAGAATATTCTGATGAGTGATCTACACTCAAATTTCCTGAATGCTTTCATGATGGTACTAATCGGGGATGAGGGTGAGAGGTGAAATGTATATACAGAACTGAGAATCATCGAGTTATGACAAATGATAAAGGACTAGAATATCACAGTTACAGTTCAAGAATGGCCCCTGTTTTTGAGCACTTTACACGGATGAGAACTATTTCTCGATTTGAGTCATCAGATCAATCAGATCCATAAATCTGAAGGTTCAAAAAAGAACCATTGTAGTAATCTCTCCAAGAAAGTATTCTCAGTAATTTCTCCACAAGTGTATTTGTGGTAATCTTTCCAGAAGAGTTTGTTTCTCTCCAGAAAAGTTCTTCAAGTTTGCCTCTCTCAAAAAGTTCGTTAAGTTTGCCTCTCTCCAAATCAGAATCTGAATTGATAATGTCTCACAGTTTCCAAGGATCTCTGACAATAATAATTCACACAATCAGAAATTGAGAGAAATAATATCAGAGAAACTTAAAAAGTGTGAAACGTCGAAGGTTATTGAATGAATCGTAATTTTGTAAAAATAATCGAAAAGAAATACTGATTCATGTGATACATGAATCGAAGAGTAGCAAGAATAATAAGCAATGAAGAATATTTAAGAAAGCATTTCAATTCCTTAGGCATTTTAATACAGTATTCGACAAGCAACGTGATAACAAGAAAATGGCGTTCTAAAGACTTACTCATATTCATTTATTCCTTCCACTTTGAACAAATAAATCGAATATCGAGTCAGAGTAATAGGCCAAGCAAATTATACTTTTGCCTGGAAATTTTTGGTGAAGTTCGGGAAAATGTTTTAATCATTTATTTAGGTCTCTAATATGAGTAGTTTGAGTTTTGCCCCAATTTCCCTTGGAGGGTATGTCGTGAAGTTCGAAAAACCTCGATATTCTAGGTTTTTCTAGAATTGCTCCTAAACTAAGCACTTCATCAAAAACTTTGTTATATTCAAAGGTGTTCAGCATTAAATTCTTTCAAAAAGAACCATGACATTATATTTTGAACAAGTAGTTTCATAGAAATCATACGTCGAAATATGGGAAATTTTTACACTTTCTGAAAAAACACATTTTTTTACTGCAGAACATAAACTATGGAACTACGAATTTAAAAACGAAATGTCATAGGATGAGAGTTGTAAACCATCATATTGTGGTAAGAACGTAAATCCACCTCTCCAAACCACAATGTTAAATCGCACAGTAGCTTATCCTGCTGGGGATGCTGATCATTTAATCGTAGCTATCGCTGTTAAAATTGCTCAACAGTCCCATGAGTGTGTGGTAATTGATGAGGAGGACACTGACCTTCTTGTAATTTTGACTGCTCAAGCCCCCATGTGTACCAACATTTTTTTACTAAAGCCTGGCAAAGGCAAGCCAGACGATATTGTCTATTCTCCCTTGCACTACAAGTTTTCCTCTTTTTCGAAAAACAACATATTATTCCTAAATGTTTTTAATGGCTGCGACACAAGGTCATCATTTTTCGGTAAAGGACAACTTAAATTCCTAAAGACGTTGGAAATCAACTAAATTAATTACAATATCTTACCAGCAATACGACTTATTACTAAGAACAATATATAACATATAGTGCTATCGAGCAGCTGTTTCAGTTGGAGGCAAAGAGGCAAGATTAGATGAGGTTTTTGTTAATAATTTTTCGAACATCTCGTACCGCAATACATTAAATTTGATTGCTTGAAATCATTTCTATAAAGGGCTGCTATGCATTTTCCCTATCTCGTCGACCTTATTCTGCTACTTTTAGCAGGTTCGAGTTGATTTCCAACGTCTTTAGGAATTTCTTTTACCGAAAAATGATGACGTAGTTTCGCAGCTATCAAAAGCATGAAGCCCTAGTGAAATAATGTTGGTACACATAGAGGCTGAAAAAGTCAAGATTTCAAGAAGGTCAGTGTCCTGCCAAACAATATTCACACACTCATGAGACTGCTGAGCAACTTCAACAGCACCAGCAACGATTAGATGATCAGCATCCTCAGCAGGCTGAGCTACTGCGCCATTTAACATTGTGGATTGGAGGGGTAGGGTTACGTTTTTATCACAATATGATGGTCTACAATTCTCATTCTATGACATTCTTAAGCTCGTAGTTTCATAGATATTTAAAGTTTTATAGTAAAAAAATGTGACATTTCAAAAAGTGTAAAAATTTCCCATATTTCGAAGTATGACTTCTATAAAACTATTTGTTTTAAATACACCGCGCAAAAAAATCAACGCACATTATGGAAATCTCAAATTTATTCTACAACTGAAGGTGTTCTCAATGATAATTATTTTTATCAGAATTATACATGCATATTTTATCCACTCTGAACGTTTTTCTTCAATACAGCTGTTTTTGTCCCAGCAGGAATAAAAAAGATATGATATTATCAGATTTTGAATGTATTGGCTCCATTCTAAAATCAGTTGTTCTCGATCAATTCTAGTGATCAATAGTTTTTCTTTCGTTTGATTATCTACACTCGATCGCTGCGCAACGCGAAACACGCAATTTGACCCAAGAGGAATGTACCCAAGCGGTAGTTTTGCGAGAAGAAGGGTGGACATACACAAGAATTGCAGAAAGGTTTGGAGTTTGCCATACAAGTGTGTCCAGAATGATGCAGCGATTCAGGGAGACAGGTATGAATGTCCGAAGACCAGGACAGGGTTGACCACGGGTAACACCTGCCATTCAAGAACGTTACTTGAGAGTTTCTTCGTTGAGACAAAGGTTTTCAACCGCTCGCCTCCTTCAAAATCAGCTTGAGCAAACTCATGGGGTGCAAATTAGCACTCAGATAATAAGAAATCGTCTCAGAGAATATGATTTGAGGCCTCGTATCGCGGCAAGAGGCCCAGCTCTTACGCCAGCCCATCGAAAGGCGCGTTTGGATTTCGCGAGAGAGCATATCCATTGGGAAGAGGCCGATTGGGATACAGTTCTCTTCACAGATGAATCTAGATTCTGCCTCTACCATTGTGATCAACGTTCCCTTGTATACAGACGTCCACATGAAAGATATGCTCAGTGCAATTTCCTGAATACTACTGGCTTCGGGGGTGGATCGATCATGGTATGGGGTGGAATATCTTTGACTGCTCGCACAGACCTAATGGTCGTTGATAATGGAGCTATGAATGCTGATAAGTATATAAGGAACATTCTTGAAGTGCATGTAGTGCCATTTGCCCCATAAATTGGTGAAAATTTCATTTTTATGGACGATAATGCCAGACCCCATCGGCAAATAATGGGAATTATTAATTTGTGAATTCTCATAATTCAGAATGGGAATAAATATAATGTTGCGAACGGGATTATCAGAGAACTGATATCCGAGCCTCAATGACTTAGACGTCTGGAGATAAACGAATAATTTATTTTCGAACTATGTAAAATAAAATATTTTCCAAACCTTTTTATCAGATTTTATGAAAAGTCCAATGAATAGGTCTTCAATTTGGTCATGGTCCGGCACGCCTAATTTAGGGAAGGAGAAAAAAAATTTTGATTTCAATAAACCTGATTTGTACTATCCAAAAATTTAAGGTGTGGGAGACCACCCACTATAGGTGGAAAGCAAATTGGTTTCCTAAGGAAGCATTCAGTAAACCTGGGAACGACGCTTCGTGAGGTTTTCTAGGTTGCTCGGAAAAGCGTTGGAGTGTATCTGGGGATTCCGGTCGTAAAAAAATCCATAGATAACTCTAGCACTAATTTGTCAGGGGAAAAATCTTTATAAAAAATTGTTGCCTAACAATAAACAAAGAGAAAACACTTCGAACTCTGAAGCGTAACGTTTCGGAGTCAAATCAGACTCCTTCGTAAGACAATTTCTATATTTCATAGTAGAATCGTCAGAATATTCTGATGAGTGATCTACACTCAAATTTCCTGAAGGGTTTCATGATGGTACTAATCGGGATGAGGGTGGGAGGTGAAATGTATATACAGAACTGAGAATCATCGAGTTATGACAAATGATAAAGGACTAGAATATCACAGTTACAGTTCATGAATGGGGCCTGTTTTTGAGCACTTTACACGGATGAGAACTATTCCTCGATTTGAGTCATCAGATCAATCAGATCCTTAACTCTGAAGGTTCAAAAAAGAACCATTGTAGTAATCTCTCCAAGAAAGTATTCTCAGTAATTTCCCCACAAGTGTATTTGTGGTTATCTTTCCAGAAAAGTTTGTTTCTCTCCAGGAAAGTTCTTCAAGTTTGCCTCTCTCAAAAAGTTCGTTAAGTTTGCCTCTTTATAAAACAGCTGTTAAAAACAAAATAATCAGAATCTGAATTGATAATGTCTCACAGTTTTCAAGGATCTCTTATAATAATAATTCACACAATCAGAATTTGAGGGAAATAATATCAGAGAAACTTAAAAAGTGTGAAACGTCGAAGGTTATTAAATGATATAGAAATATATATAGATATTAAATGAATCGTAATTTTGTAAAAATAATCAAGAAGAAATACTGATTCATGTGATACATGAATCGAAGAGTAGCTAGAATAATAAGCAATGAAGAATATTTAAGAAAGCATTTCAATTCCTCAGGCATTTTCATACCGTATTCGACAAGCAACGTGATAACAAGAAAATGGCGTTCTAAAGACTTACTCATTTTCATTTATTCCTTCCACTTAAAACAAATAAATCGAATATCAAGTCAGAGTAATACGACAAGCAAATTTGACTTTTGCCTAAAAATTTTTGGTGGAGTTCGGGAAACTGTTTTAATCATTTATTTAGGCCTCTAATATGAGTATTTTGAGTTTTGCCTCAATTTCCCAGTGGAGCGTATGTCGTGAAGTTCGAAAAACCTCGAAATTTTCGGGATATTTAGGTTTTTCTCGAATAGCTCCTAACTAAGAACTTAATCAAAAACTTTGTTATATTCAAAAGTGTCCAGCATTAAATTCTGCTTTCAGAAAAATTTATGACATTATATTTCGAACAAGTAGTTTTATAGAAATCATACGTCGAAATAGGGAAATTTTCAGACTTTTTGAAAAAAAACATTTTTCAATACAGAATGTTAACTATGGAACTACGAGTTCAAGAACGAAATGTCATAGGATGAGAGTTGTAAACCATCATATTGTGGTAAAAACGTGAATCCACCCCTCCAAACCACAATGTTAAATCGCGCAGTAGCTTATCCTGCTGGGGATGCTGATCATTTAATCGTAGCTAGTGCTGTTGAAGTTGCTCAACAGTCCCATGAGTGTGTGGTAATTGATGAGGAGGACACTGACCTTCTTGTAATTTTGACTGCTCAAGGCCCCATGTGTACTAATATTTTTTTACTGAAGCCTGGCAAAGGCAAGCCAGACGATATTTTCTATTTTCCCTTGCATTACAAGTTTTCCTCTTTTTCGAAAAACAACATATTATTCCTTCATGTTTTTAGTGGCTGCGACACTAGGCCATCATTTTTCGGTAAAGGACAACTTAAATTCCTAAAGACGTTGGAAATCAACTAAATTAATTACAATATCTCACTACCAATACGACTTATTACTAACTAAGAACAATATATAACATATTGTTATTACCTGTAAATAAGTCTTCACTGAGTGCTATCGAGCAGCTGTTTCAGTTGGAGACAAAGAGGCAAGATTAGATGAGGTTTCTGTTAATAATTTTTCGAACATCTCGTACATTAAATTTAATTTCTTGAAATCATTTCTATAAAGGGCTGCTATGCATTTTTCCCTATCTCGTCGACCTTATTGACCTTATTCTGCTACTTTTAGCAGGTTCGAGTTGATTTCCAACGTCTCTAGAAATTTCTTTTACCGAAAAATGATGACCTAGTTTCGCAGCCATTAAAAGCATGTAGCCCTAGTGAAAAATGTTGGTACACAAAGGGGCTGGAACAGTCAAGATTAAAAGAAGGTCAGTGTCCTCCCCAAGAATATTCACACAATCGTGAGACTGCTGAGCAACTTCAACAGCACTAGCTACGGTTAAATGATCAGCATCCTCAACAGGATGAGCTACTGCGCGATTTAACATTGTGGATTTGAGGGGTACGGTTACGTTTTTATCACAATATGATGGTCCACAACTCTCATTCTATGACATTTCGTTCTTGAGCTCGTAGTTTCATAGATATTTAACGTTTTATGGTAAAAAAATGTGACATTTCAAAAAGTGTAAAAATTTCCCATATTTCGACGTATGATTTCTATAAAACTACTTGTTTAAAATACACTGCGCAAAAAAATCAACGCACAATATGGAAATCTCAAATTTATTCTACAACTGAAGGTGTTCTCAATGATAATTATTTTTATCAGAATTATACATGCATATTTTATCCACTCTAAACGTTTTTCTTCAATACAGCTGTTTTTGTCCCAGCAGGAATAAAAAAGACATGATATTATCAGATTTTGAATGTATTGGCTCCATTCTAAAATCAGTTGTTCTCGATCAATTCTAGTGATCAATAGTTTTTCTTTCGTTTGATTATCTACACTCGATCGCTGCGCAACGCGAAACACGCAATTTGACCCAAGAGGAATGTACCCAAGCGGTAGTTTTGCGAGAAGAAGGGTGGACATACACAAGAATTGCAGAAAGGTTTGGAGTTTGCCATACAAGTGTGTGCAGAATGATGCAGCGATTCAGGGAGACAGGTATGAATGTCCGAAGACCAGGACAGGGTTGACCACGGGTAACAACTGCCATTCAAGAACGTTACTTGAGAGTTTCTTCGTTGAGACAAAGGTTTTCAACCGCTCGCCTCCTTCAAAATCAGCTTGAGCAAACTCATGGGGTGCAAATTAGCACTCAGATAATAAGAAATCGTCTCAGAGAATATGATTTGAGGCCTCGTATCGCGGCAAGAGGCCCAGCTCTTACGCCAGCCCATCGAAAGGCGCGTTTGGATTTTGCGAGAGAGCATATCCATTGGGAAGAGGCCGATTGGGATACAGTTCTCTTCACAGATGAATCTAGATTCTGCCTCTACCATTGTGATCAACGTTCCCTTGTATACAGACGTCCACATGAAAGATATGCTCAGTGCAATTTCCTGAATACTACTGGCTTCGGGGGTGGATCGATCATGGTATGGGGTGGAATATCTTTGACTGCTCGCACAGACCTAATGGTCGTTGATAATGGAGCTATGAATGCTGATAAGTATATAAGGAACATTCTTGAAGTGCATGTAGTGCCATTTGCCCCATAAATTGGTGAAAATTTCATTTTTATGGACGATAATGCCAGACCCCATCGTGCGCGCATCGTTCAGCAGTACCTTGAAGAGGTTGAAGTCTCTCGAATGGAATGGTCAGCAAGAATTCCAGATCTCAATCCGATTGAGCAGGTTTGGGATAACATCAATAGAAGGCTGAGAAGTTCAGAAAATCATCCAGCTACTCTTAATGACTTAGAAATCCAACTCGGAGAAATCTGGGAAGGATTAGATCAGAACATTGTAAGATTACTCATTTTGAGTATGAACCGTGTTACCAAGTGTTAAATCACTTATCAGCGTTTCAGTATTTTGAAAATCATCCATTTCTCTTCTTTCACATATGATTCGGTGAAATACTGAATTTTTCTTCCATTTAATGTGTCTTGTTTTGTTCGAAACCTTCTCGAGAGAAAATAAAAAATGTGTTATAAAGTCAATGTGAAGTTAACTTTCATCAAAATTGAGATTTTAGAATGTGCGTTAATTTTTTTGCGCAGGGTATAATGTCATGAAAATTTTTGAAATCGGAATTTAATGCTGAACACCTTTGAATATAGAAAAGTTTTTGGTAAGGTGCTTAGTTTAGGAGCTATTCGAGAAAAACCTAAATTAGTCCGACAATTTCGATGTTTTTCGAACGTCACGACATATGCTCCACTGGAAAATTGGGGCAAAACTCAAACTTAAATAAATATGATTAAATTAGTTTCCCGAACTCCACCAATTATTTGCAGGCACACCATTCTTCGCTCATTTGCTAAGCCTATAACATTCGTCTGATCAACATATCACAGGTACTCACCGATTATACCAATCGCCTAGGACTTTGAAGACTTAAACTAGACGTAGAAATACGAGGGTTACTTTCCAACGTTAAATTAAAAGACTCTTTGAGATGGAAAAAGAATGCCAGCGGAAATCTACTCCAGCACAGCTACGACTCCTTGTGCATGTAGATACTGGTTGTCGGTCTATCAATTGAATTGATATATAGGCTGTTCTCAAAGTCATCGATATGCGTTGCGGCAATTACACCGTTACAAATATTTCATATGAAGTTGAATGTAGGTATCACATTGACCTTCCTGTATGCAACGAAATATTCGGAAAAGGATCTCAAATATTCCATTTCATAGAATACCATGTATTGTGAGCAATAAAAGCATTATTTAATAAAGGATGTTTTTCTTCCGTCTGTGTGCGGACGTCATACCATACTTAAAATAAATTGACTACAGTGTGTTTCATGGTGGAGAACATATTTGAATAATGTCTCTGGCAGAATGAGGGCGGAAAACTGTTTACGAGCATGTAGAAATGCGAAGTAAAACGCAACACTCCTACAAGTAAAGTCCCATTCTTCTCGTAACCGTGCAATGAAAGCAAACCGTGGAATCGATCCATAGGAATATCCATTCATATTCAAAACGCTATCCCCCGACTCAATGTGTCGGAATTTATTCATATTTTCACTTAAACTCACGCCAGCATTTCACAATCGGAATATTTTACAGTTACAAGCGTATTTGGTGGAATTTGAGGACTTACACTACTGGCCGGAAAGCCCGCTTATCTGTTTCATGCTTGCTGAATAAAATACGCGCCTTTGCGAGGAAACTGTTCTGATGTGAAAAGTTTTAATAGACCGTAGAGGCAAGAATTACTCCATTGATAACATGTTTTATGAAAGCTTGCAACGTTTCCATAGTATGATTCAAGTTCTCGCATGTTCATACTAGCGTGTAGGTGGTAACGCTAGGTCAGAGGATTATGTGGTAACATATTCAACCCATAATAATAATTTTATTTTATCATGTGAGAAAATTGTAGTGGTAGTTATTCTGGTGAGGGTTATTCTTCTGAAGGAGAATAGCAAACGTATATCCCTATAGAGCAAAACACAACTCTGTCATGACAGTTAGTACGAGAAAGCTGTGTTTATTTGTTTATTTTTACGTTTTTATTGCGATAGAAAGATATGTATAAAAAAACCTCGAAAAAAACTAATTGTTGTGTTTATGGATGTAATTCTAAAAAATCTAGGAATCCTGGAACCCATTTTGATTATATTCGTGTTGAAAATCAAAATGTTCACGTAACCAAAAAATTAGAAATCGTAGAGGAAATTAATAGACGTTTATACTGGGAGCATGATTTGATAATGAAAAAACCTGTATTTGAACATATCAGAGTATGCCCACACCATTTCCGACCAGAAGGTTATAGAATGAAAACAGGCAAGAGTAGAAACTGATGTCAATTGAAAATAATGCTTCATATGTTTCGAATTATTTCAGAAACTCTCACTATGAGAACATTTCTGCTTCTGGAGAAGAAAGCTGTACTTTCATAAAACCTACCAAAAAAAGCAGTTCAAGTCAAGACATTTTATGTTCAGATTGTTCTTGTACAATAATTTTCATTCTCATCGAAATAAATTACTTTGAGTGTACTTGATATTTTTGAATATATAGAAGTCTCAACAATTCAAGGAGCCTATTCGAAAGTGAAAAAAGTGCTAAATGCAGGCCATATGATAATGTGCAATAAAACTAGGGGAAATCTGAGTATGATTCTCTTGATTGTTGCGAAACTGAACTTATGTTCAGCAACGATCAAATCTATATGTGGAATTTCAACATAATTCGGAGAATTGCCAATTTTAAACAATATTTTATAAATATATGTTTCAATATTATAAATAGCTTGATAGTATTGTCGTTTATTCAGCAACGGAAAAGGTGCAATCAATCGATAGATAAGTTGAATGATTTTATTTTGTTATAACTGCAGCCTAAGACACAAGTGAGATGCAATAAATGAATAATACATTAAAATCTAGCGAGTAATGAATTCTTCAACATGATTAATCGTTGATCACATCATCTTCTGCATACATACGGTTCTTTGGAGAATGTGCATTTGTATTCAAAATTTATCACCAATTTTCTTTTCACAGATTTTTTTCCTTCCTGAACAGAAAAAAAATTAATAGCTTCATTAAATGAATCTATTTTTCATGTTCAATTACATCACAATCATGCATGTTTTCATATTCTGTTAGGTCACAAACAAATTTCAACCTTTTCTTAGTTTTCATCAAATATGGATCATTCTAATGTTTTCTGTTTTGTACATTTTATTGTTATGGAAAAGAAAAACAGCAGAGACAAAACTAAACAATGAATTTTACATTAAGAATCAGTAGAATTGTCAAGATATTTTGTAGTAAGTACAACCTTGTACATAAGAGTAGCAGGGCTAGAATATGCTTGCAAATTCCAGACAATCTTGCTTGATATGTGTATATAATCTTGTCAACCTTCACACCATCATTATTATAAGATTATGAGCCTCAATATGATGGGGTTGTCCTTGTAGAATTCCAATGTGCATTGCAACACTTGCTCACCCTCTACACAGCATCTATGAGCATGTAAATATTGGAAAAATTCCTATAATTTGAGGAACCTTTGGTAAACATTTTGCCAGATGATCCGAAAAGCATTCAAAATTGAATAGTGCTCACCCCAATATTTTACATAAAATATAACAAAAGGCACAATATTACCTATACTTACACATTCAATATAACTCACAGGATCCACGATAAGGGAAACAACTTCGATTATTGATAGTCAATAAACGTTAAAACTCAAAAATCCCAATAGAAAGATAATGTAAACACTGGACAACACTCGTTTCGGTAAACAACTTATCGGCGAATGCAAAGCCACCATCGGTAATTATTTTGTCCAATAGGCACCGTGCATATTTGTATGTGGCGCCTTCAGTGGCAATATGAAATAAAATAGTTAGTGAAACAAAACGCTTCTAACCTGCCTTACTTGCGAAAGACAGAGCTGTGCGAGAGCTCTGTGCTAGTGAAAGCACTCGAAGTCCTTTTTGTGCCCCCGTGTACTGTGCTTTCAAGCCCTTTTTAAAAGCAATGCAAATTAATTGAAGTACTTCATCAGAAGGCTTAGTGCTTAGTAATAACCTAAGGTACTTTTTGTTTCAACATTTATTGTATTATTTTAGCTCTCTTTTTCATAATCATATATAAATATATATATATATATATATATATATCTTTTCCATGTACTTCACCGATCCCTCATTATTTATCCTTATATTATATATATATATATATATATATATATATATATATAAATATGAGAAAGATATGAATATTGAGGGATCGGCAAAATACATGAATAAAATTTATTGGACATAACCCTCTGGAAGTGAAATGAACCATAGACAGCTGTTTCGGGCTTTCGGCCCTCATCAGTACGGTGAGAAGTTGGTATTCGAAAACGCATAACGTATTTTGCCGATTTCTCAATATTCATATCTTTCTCATATTTATATTCCTGGACTCGGATGTCACGCAGGTAGCTAAAGTTGCCTCCGTGGTGACGTTGGATGTTGCCCTGGAATGCAGGGTCTTCCAACCGAAATCGCAAATGTGCGGCTGGCTCCCTTGTGTTGACTCCGTTATGCGTTTTCGAATACCAACTTCTCACCATACTGATGAGGGCCGAAAGCCCGAAACAGCTGTCTACGGTTCATTTCACTTTCAGAGGGTTATGTCCAATAAATTTTATTCATGTATATATATATATATATATATATATATATACAGTAGAACCCCGATCATCCGAGCTCGCTTTATCCGAGGTCGCGATTATCCGAGTCGCGTGGATAGCACAGGATAGTTCAATTTCACACGGTCAAACTTTGCTCGCACCTCGAGGTGTCTGTGCTTGTCATTCTTCAAGGAACATATCTACATACTCGCGTTTTTATTTACATATAATATATGTATTTACTCATCTATTCAGTTACTGTTAACGTAAATAAAGATCAATATGATTAAAAATATCATATTTTTCCAGAGTAATTTAATGAAGTCCGTATTATCCGAGTTTTCGATTATCCGAGGTCGGCTCGGTCCACAATAGCTCGGATAACCGAGGTTCTACTGTATATATATATATATATATATATATATATATATATATATATATATATATATATATATATATATACCTAAGTGCTCCCGAGCACTTCTGTGGATTACTAAGCACTGAGCCCTTGTCTTATCTTATCTTGCCGTAACACGAAGGCCGACGCCTTGAAACCTAGGATCTAGTTTAGATGTTCAGTCGAGTGATAAACATCTCACGTTTGTGTGTGACGTTAGTGCGCAGTTGCAATGATTCAGTAAGTTTATTGAATGTATTTTCGAAGTTTTGTGAAGATCTGTCGCAATTATCAATACAGGGTGGTTCACTATTATGTACCGTAATTGCAGAGCTCATAACTTTTGACATGAGAGTAATAGAATGGTCAAACCTTTTGCATGATATTTCTTTAATTCTCAAGTCTTTACTGAGATGAGAAGAAAAGTAAACAACTAGATAACAATTTTTTTAGAGAATAAACCATTAACATAAATGGTCCCAGATATTTTGATTGATATGATCGTTTCTAAGAGGGGATAACCGACTTTGAAGTTCCAATCAACCCCACATTAAAAAAAAATTTTTCTTAGGTTTTTGCCCAATTGGAAGCTGTTGTTTAAGAATCCATACATTCAACTGTTTTGAACTTCCTGCAAGCTCAACTTTTTATATTTATTTCACAATACATTACATGTCATCCAGTTGTGCAGTTTTTAATCGTACTTTCGTCACTGGAAAAAATACCGAGATACTCTGTTCATGAAAATGTTTCCGTGTCTATAGAAAATTCAAAGTCGGTCAATCATCTCCCCTTAGGAGCAATGAAATCATGTATCTGAAACCTTTCGTTGAACAGTGGTCTGCTCTAGAATCCGAAAAAATTGTTTTCTAGCTTGTTTTTTTTTGACATGTAGAAAAACCACTTTTTTTCGAAAATTTGATTCTTGTCATGAATTTGTCGAGAGGTAAAGCTCATCCCTCAGAAAAATTCCGAGGAGGTATGGAATATTATGTGCACTCTAGGGTTCTCCTATCAAAAGTTATAAGCCACGGAAACACCCTATACATCCATTCTGACCTGCCAATACTCTCACATATTACGGCTTAGCTAAATAGTCTCAATTTTGATTCCGTTCGAAATAACCGCACATACAACACTTCCTAGAAAAGTGCTTAGTGCTTAGTAATCCATTTTGTGGAAACCGGTGCTTGGCGCTAGCGGCTGGGGAACCTTTTTTTCCCAGTGCTTAGTGCTCGAAGCACTAATATTCAGTGCTCGGCACAGCACTGGCGAAAATTATGTTTACATTTCTTTTTTTTTTTTCACGATACCAGGTGAATTTGGGTATATTTTTTTAATAACTGATTTGTAATGAGAGGATGAGAATGATGAACTTAAGTTTAAACAGAATTGTGCCGAGCACTCAATAATAGTGCTTCAAGCACTAAGCACTAAAAACTATTGAGCTTCTTGTGAAAGAAATTCGATATTTCGAGCACTAAGCTCCGAGAACTTTTTAGGAATTGTTGAATGTGTTTCAATCGTAATGAACATGTTTTTCGAGGTTTCGATTAATTCGAAGCTGCTAATTACACATGTTTTTTTTTACTGTTTTGAACTCGCCTGCGAGCTAGGAGTGAACTTGACATCTTCATTCACAATAATATTTACTCATTTTTCAGATAATCCCGGTATTATTTCAAGTTAGACCTTCTTGTAAATAATTAAACTATTATAGTTTAACAGGGTTGATAGGACTAATTATGATGGAAACACTATTTACGCTTTGTTATGAGGAAGATTAAGACCATACTGAGGAGGAACTACTATCAAACATCACTATCCAGAAGAGTTCTACATGCGTATGATCCATTTAATTAAACGATAGCAACAAAATTCCGATTCTCAAAATGTTTATGTCAAGAACTTTTCCTGATGTACCCGAACTTACCTGCAAAATAAGGCAAATATACTAAGCTGGTCACTTACAACATGCAGAGCTGTGAGTCACTCTATACACAACAGAAAGACACTAAGACCATGTACACATTAGGCGTTAGGAAACGCGCGTTAGCCAAACGCGCGTTTCAAAATACAAGTGCTCCAATGTATCCGTACACATGCAAACGCGCGTTTTTGATCCAACGCTCGTAAAACGTGCGTTTGAGGATATTCGACCGGGTACTCATTAGGTGTTTCGAAACACGCTTCTTGCTAGCGCGCGTTTCGAAAAACAAGTGCTCTTATGTACCCGTACACATGCAAAATGAGCGTTTGTATCCAACGCCCGGAAAACGTGCGTTTCAAGATATTTTCTGAAGCGCGCGTTGAATATGCTTCAGGTGAGCGTTTCGAGATACATGTGTTCTTATGCAGTCGTACACACTTCAACGTGCGTTTTCATGACGATTGTATCTAATTTGAAAATGAAAATGGAATTTCGATACTGACTTATTTATTGATCAGGTTAAAAAAAAACCAGCTTGGTGTGACATGACGGGTCCCGAATATAAAAATAAAATGGTGAAAAAAAGGAATTCAGAAGAGATAGTTGAAATTTTCAATATTCATGGAAAAGTTCCAGATAAAAAAAACTTAGGGGGAACTGATAATTTCATCAACTGCATTCCTATTCATCTTCTCTTGTTTTTGAATTTCAGTCCAAAATATCAACTTCGGTCATTTTCTCCGTTTCTGTTTGTGCTCGGATGTCAAAATGAAAGCATTATACAGACATTTTTTTATAGCAATCCAGTATCATACCATATTTTTTCCTAATAGGCTTCCTTGCTTATTTATGCTATAAGATGAAGTTGTATTTTTTCCTCCTGGGAAAACATACACTACTGGATTGCTATGAAAAAAGTGTCTGTATGATGTTTTCATTTAACATCCTAGCACATTCAGAAAAAGGAGACCGAAATTGAAAATCTCCCAAATTCCAATTTTAGTCTCGAAAACAAAAGAAGAGGAATGCAGTTGACGGATATATCAGTTTCTCAAAAAAAGATGACCGTAAAGTGTGATTCATTTTCCTCTATCTCTTTCGGTTAAAAAATTCTAGTTCACCAATTTTGTCCACCCTGTACAGTGAAATGAAAAAAGTACCCAAGAACCGACGCCTTTCAAGGAAAAGTGAATTGCTCAATATCATTCGAAGAGCACAAATTCCTCAAACGGAAACAACACATCAAGCATATCTATTTCCATATTCCTCAATCAATCCAGGAGCGTATAACTATGTTGATATTAGCATCAACACAGACTTCTCAGCAGTGGACTAGAGCTCGAATGCCACTGCAAACAGGGTGGGAATCATTACGAAGCCAGCAATCAGAAAGCTTAGATCAGTTTGAAAAAATGTTTCTTATTTTTCCATTCAAAATTACGAACTTCAAAGTGACAACAAGTTTTTCTTCTGAAGATATTGTCTCTCTGAAGGTGGTTGATTTACTATCCACTTTGATCATATTGAGTGGGTCATCAAATTATGTGACAGACATTCTGACATCATTGAAAAACTTCGATCAATGTTGCCGTAATTTTGGATACACTATTTGAAACCTTCCATGCGTTAGTCTATCGCGTGATATTGGGTGAACCCAATTCTTTTTGTCTTTGGCATCGCCTTTTATATCGACCGTAGATGAACCACACACACCGAATCACTTCAGCATCCATTTTTGAAGTATTTACTGAACTAGTACGGTATGCTCGCCTTAATTAATAAAATATAACGCTGATCTAACGCCGAACTAACGCTGCAGTGTGTACGCTGCCAACGCGCGTTAAACGCAACGCCAAACGCCTAATGTGTACGAAGCCTTAACTGTAACAACTTAGTGTAGAAAATTCCTTGCTCCGATGTTATGCCAAAGATGTTATATTGGCCAGACTAAACAGCTGTTGAAAAATAGGATTCAACAACACAAGTACGATTGCCGCCAAATTAACAGAAACAATGACAGAAAGACTGCACTATCTGAACACCATCTAGAAAAACATCATCAATTCGATTTTGAAGATAAACCAAGAAAAACATTGGTTAAAGAGAAATATCAGTGAAATGGTGCACATCAAGTTAAATAACTCTGTCAATAACAGAGCAGACACACAGAATTTGGGCATAAAATACGATAATATATCGAACTAAAATATTACTTAGTGTCCTCCAAGATTTATTAATGGAAATTATAAATCTTTATAAAAACAATATCCAAGTCGTACATATTTCAATTGTTTTGGAACCTCCGATGACATCAGTTTCGTCACGCACTAGATTGTTTTCTCGTTCTAGTGGAGGCTGGTGTACTCGTGGTTCATTTGTTCAAATTTATCAACATCAATAATTTATCAAGAGTGCTGTTAATATTATATCCATACTAAGACTATAATATTATAAATGTGAATGTCCGTTTGTTTGTTTGTTCTCTATGGAATCAGGAACTGGATGACCGATTTTGATGAAATTTCACCTTATTGTAGAGAATTTCTTTTTAGGAAGTTTTCGTGTAGGGTTCATTCCTATATAACGAAGAAATAAGAAAAAATATCGAGTTTTCATGAAAAATCCCGGTACTTTCCGGCTTTTAATGGCGACGCTGCGTAAACTATAAGAGATAGAGAAACATGGTCAAAGACAATTTCGTAGTGCTCGAAAAGTTCTATAAAAAAGTCTGCGACGCCATATGTCTAACTGCCGAAGACAACCCACGATAGCCATTCTTATTATTTTCAATTCAATCCAAAATAATGATCAATTCAAAGAGGGTTTTTGACTGGCATGGAATGAATCAATATAAAAATGAATGTGACTGTTATCTGCGGAATTTATTCCTGATGAAAAATGCTTTTTTTTACGACCGTGCGTTTTAACCCACTTTCCCGTACATATTTTAGTTTAGAAAGTGTCACGTTCCCGCACTAGTGCGGGAAAGTATTAGAAGGGGTTTTTTCCCGCACACTTTCATTAAAGAATAAACTGAATTATGATAAGTCCTATGCAATTCAAAATACTGTTTAATGTCAACTAGCAATTCAATATCAATTAACATGATTGTTATCTGCGGCATTTATTCTTGATGAAAAATGCTGTTTATGTTTTTACAATAAAATACGTTCAGTAGTTTCCCGTATAAATATGGGTGAGGTTCCTCGTGAAAGACAGGGTGTACCAAGTTCGACGGCCTATTAGGCGTTTCTGGAGAACTAGACTTATTTGAAATCTGAAAATTGGGATTATGATATTTTTTGACATTATCTACCGAGCTAAAATATTCTTGGAGCCTGACCACTTTCAGTTATACAGGGAGCGAAAAATAAATTTTCAAAATTTTTTTTTCTGTTTTTTTCTTTTTGAATTTGACAGAGTATGCAATTCTGAATACATTCGTACTCAAATCGTCGCATTCGTCGAAATACTTTCAAAAATATCGAGAAAAACCTGAAGAAAAAGAGAGAAAAGAGTATTCGGTATTATGTTTGTTATTCCTAATCTAGATATCTAAGCACAAACCGTTTTCACATTTTTGAAGTCGAAGAATGTGGAAATATTGTGCATTTCTAGAATTTTGAAAAACTCATCACAGGGTGTTCCAAATGTTGGGTCAAAAGTTGGGATCAAGATTGGCCCATAACTTTCGTTTTTCAAATTAGAACCCTATTTTTTCACAATTGCGTTGGATTGTACAAAGAAATGTGATGATAATGTTTTAATATGTTGATGCTCCTAAACTTGATCATTTTTGAGTTATTTAGGATTTTCTGATTTTATGTCGTACGTAGCGTCAAATTCATTAAATCTGTTTCATATCAACTATGACCTTGGTCATAGGAGATAAATTATTCCAATAACTCACTAGTGACACACCTTTTTCTTTAATTCATTCATCATTGTTGTTATGAAACAGATTTTATGAATTTGTCGCAACGTACGACATGGAATCAGAAAATACTAAATAACTGAAGAATTATTAATTTTAAAAGTATCAACATGATAGAACATTATCATCATTTTTCTCCGCAGAATCCAAAGCAATCATGAAAAATTGGGTTCTAATTTGAAAAACGAAAGTTATGGGCCAATCTTGATCTCAATTTTTGACCAAACATTTGGAACACCCTGTGACGAGTTTTTCAAAATTCTAAATATGTAAAATATTTCCACTGTCTTCGACTACAAAAACGTGAAAACGGTTTGTGCTTAAGATATCTAGATTAGAAAATAGCAAACATTATACCGAATACTCTTATCTACCTTTTTTGTACAGTTTTTTTTTATATTTCGGAAAGTATTTTGACGAATGCAACGATTTGAGTACGGATGTATTCAAGTGTGTGTCCCTAGTGGAATAATTCATCTTCTATGACGAAGGTCATAGTTCATATGAAACAGATTAAATGAATTTGACGCTACGTACCACATAAAATCAGAAAATCCTAAATAACTCAAGAATTATCAATTTTAGGAGCATAAACATGTTAGAACACTATCATCATTTTTCTTCATACAATCCAACGCAATCATAAAAAAATAGGGTTCTAATTCGAAAAACGAAAGTTATGGGCCAATCTTGATCCCAATTTTTGACCCAACATTTGGAACACCCTGTGATGAGTTTTTCAAAATTTTAAAAATGTACAATATTTCCACAGTCTTTGACTTCAAAAATGTGAAAACGGTTTGTGCTTAAGGTATCTAGATTAGGAATAACAAACATAATACCGAATACTCTTTTCTCTCTTTTTCTTCAGGTTTTTCTCGATATTTTTGAAAGTATTTCGACGAATGCAACGATTTGAGTACGAATGTATTCAGAATTGCATACTCTGTCAAATTCAAAAAAAAAAACCAAAAAAAATATTGAAAATTTTTTTTTCGCTCCCTGTATAACTGAAAGTGGTCAGGCTCCAAGAATATTTTAGCTCGGTAGATAATGTCAAACAATATCATAATCCCAATTTTCAGATTTCAAATAAGTCTAGTTCTCCAGAAACGCCTAATAGGCCGTCGAACTTGGTACACCCTGTATATATATTCTTATGAAAAAGAGAGCTAGAATAATACAATATTTGTTGAAACAAAAAGGACCTAAGATGAGGTAAAAAAAAGAACGGGGTATCATAACATTCTTCATATGATATTATAGAATCATACGATACTATACAGCCAGAGAAAAAGAACCTCAGCCGGAAAAATCTGTCTTCCCGTAAAAGAAAAACCTAAAACATTAAATATCAAGAAAATCTTGAAAGACATCAGTGTGATCATCCATGTTATCCGTCGATGGGCTCGGATAAACAGATTCTTCCCAACACGACTCAAAATTCTTGATCTGAAATGAACAAAGACAAAAGCAGAAAAAAAAACCGATTATTCAGAATAAATCAAATGCATTTGCTACTTTAAAAAACATCAACATTCAGATTTCTTGGCCAAATAATGTGCTGAGGTTTATGAATATTTATGACAGAAATGTCACAAAATTTGAAAGAAATGAAAAAAACTCCATCAATTTCCCCTTTCCCAATCTGTTAAAAATTACGGACTGATAATTTTCTAACATAACAAGCTAAACTTGTAAAAAATCAATTAATAGGTACATAACTTTCAATTGTCCTCTATCACGAGGATTTTTTTCTGTTGCCGTGTGGGTTTCTTGCAGGAGAATCTCTTCAATACCTTGTTCATCAGCTAATTTGGAGACGTAATCACACTTGCCTTTCGAAATTCCTTCGATATTCAAATTCAAAATCCATAAATATTTGCTTTGTGTTCTCTTTAGCACCTTCCTACCCCCACCCCAAATAGTGTTCTTAGTTGAGACAACAAATACTCGTGTCGCTGCATACGCCAATATTTAGTGATTTCGTCAATAGATGACTCTGTTTGAGGTTTTTAGTCGTGTTTCGTGTTTGTCAAACATATGTTTTATTGACATAATTCACACAATTATTGATCACATTATGTATTTACATTCACAAGATCAAATGGATATGAAGAAGATAGTTATTAGTTATTTATTAAATATTGGAGAGTTATTATCCACTTTCTTCATCATTGTAAAACACAATCTGTGACAAAATTCCAAGAAATGAAAGAGAGAAGAATTTCTTCAGGTGAGTACAATTATAATTTTCCACATTCATTTCTTGTTCTTTTTTTATTGGCTGAATCTTTCAGATTTATGTTTTTTACCCAGTGATTAAGAAAAAATTTATTCTTTACAGGTAAAAGAGCTGTGATACTTTCTAAATTGAACTGTTTGAGACGAACACACTTGAGGGCACAGGAACAGATTCTCTACAACATGATTTACAAACTGAAAATACAATTAAACCAGAAGCAGTATCAAATCAAGAACTATCAAGAAAGATTAAGTGCTGCACTTGTAAACCCGAAAAAAATTCGGGCAAAAACTCTATGAGGAAAAAGAGAACAAGCAAATCTTGAGAAGCCAACTTTTTAAATGTACACTGTGTCCCAAATTGGGTGTGACTGCACTGTATCTCAGCTATTATTGAAGATAGAGACATGCATTTTTTGCGACCCTGTGTCAGTTTTGGTAAAACTTTTAAATATACATATATGTTTATTTTTGGTAATTGTCTAGACTGATCCGAAAATTGACGAAAAATTCAGTAAGCACTAACCTTAATATGCAGAAGGGGAATCTTATTTCAGATTTATCTGGTCGGTCTTGGTTCTTCTAAACAATATTCGCAAATTAATTGACGGTCAAATCAACACTTCAATTTTCAAGTCCGTTATAATATTTCAGTTTCGTGACCCTGTGTCAGTTTTGGTAAAACTTTTAAATATACATATATGTTTATTTTTGGTAATTGTCTAGACTGATCCGAAAATTGACGAAAAATTCAGTAGGCACTAACCTTAATATGCAGAAGGGGAATCTTATTTCAGATTTATCTGGTCGGTCTTGGTTCTTCTAAACAATATTCGCAAATTAATTGACGGTCAAATCAACACTTCAATTTTCAAGTCCGTTATAATATTTCAGTTTCGTGGCCTTTTTTTCATTATGAATACAAAATTCTCGATTTTTCCTTTATTTATAGCCTTCTTTATCACTGGATTTCCCTAAAATCTGATGATTTCTAAGTGTGTACAATCCGGTGATATGATGGCCATCTTCATTGCTACGTCATACGAATCACGTTATATTGCGCTGTTGACGTAGAAATGAAGATGAGTAGATGACAAATATCATTCATATCACCGGATTGTAAACACTTAGGAATCATCACATTTTAGAGAAATTCAGCAATAAAGAAGGCTATAAATTAAGAAAAAATCGAGAATTTTGTATTCATAATGACAAAAAGTGCACGTCACAGACTTGAAGAATGAAGTGTTTGTTTAGGATAACCCTCAATGACTTTGAGTATTTTAGAAAAAAAAACCAAGACCTGAAAACAGATTCTGCATATCAAGGTTAGTGCTTACTGAATTTTTCGTCAATTTTTGAGATTTTCGGGTCAGTGTAGACAATTACCCATTTTCTGTATATTTATATTATATTTGTATATTTTTGTATAGAGAACAGTAATAAATATATATTTGTGAAGGACTATTGTTTTCAATTGCTTAGAATTCAGAATAGGTAAGCCTACTGAAAATCCTAGAAAGCAAAATAAGAACGTAATTTGAATTTCGCGACGAGCCTGCCGAAAAATGTGATAAAGTAGTAACCTGTAAAAAATTAGTTGAGACAACAACCGCTTGGGGTTCCAAAAAGTTGTTTTTAATCATAGTACGTCAGTGTCCGATCTATTCTACTTAGTTATCTGTGCTCTTTAGATCAAAAATTCGAAAATACTCATGTATTTTGGATGAAAAATTCGAAAATACCCATGTATTTTCGAATTTTTGATCTTATCTTCCTATCCATATAGGAACCAAGATCACCAGACCTCACGCCCATGAGCTGACTGGTACCCTGAAAAATATCGTATACCAAACTGTATCAAGTAGAACCGTTATATTTTGACCGAATTTTGTTTCGCGAAAGAAGAGGACATGACATGTATATTATTTTTTCTATCTCGCATAAATTAGTAGATGTAGTACTAAAAAACCGAAATCTGACCACCTTGTACGTTGCCTTCTTCGGGCTGAAACGGATTATTCCAAAAGGGTCGGATTTTTTTCTCTGGAAACGATTCCAAGGTACCTTATCTTCGGAAATGGATTGAAATCGATATTCAATGAAAGGTCCAGTTTTTTATGAACCCGAATTAAATGCTCCAGTGATTTCGAAACCACTGGAAAAGAATGAAGGGCGAACTGCTTCCAGGAGTTATTTTAAAATTGGCGTCAAAATCGAATCGAAAGGTTGAGCGGATAATTTGAGTGGCATTCATTATTCCACTAAGTCATTGAAAAGATCAAACGGCACCTTGTTTCGAAGCTTTTAGCCTCGGAACCAATTTGCCTGTTCGAAGCGATAAAAACAACATTCTTTACTGCGAGCGTTTATGTACGCCAAAGGATCCCATGCAATTTCATTAGGACTGTATAAACATGTTTGTTTTTCTGCAGGAATTCGTCGACGTAGACATTCTTTCGAAACTTCGGAACTAAATAGACGTTATGGGGTTCTACCGGATATGTTTACGAATATTTGAGGAAAAAAGCGGTAGCAGAAAGCGTCGAAAACATCTCCCTCTGAAAACATTAACAAAGTTCACAAGAAGATTCGTTATTGGACGAAATAATTACCGATGGTGTCGCTGCATTCGCCGATCAGCTGTTTACCGAAACGAGTATTGTTTCGTGTTTACATAAGATTTCTATTCGTATTTATGGAATTTTTTTAGTTGAAACGTTTATTGACTATCAATAATCGAATTTGTTGCCTTAATTGTGAATCCTGTGGATTATATTATAAGGTAATATTGTGCTTTTTGTTATATTTCATGTAAAATATTGAGGTGAGCACTATTGAACTTTGAATGCTTTTCAGATCATCTGGCGAGATGTTTACAAAAGGTTCTTCTAATTATAGGAAATTTTCCAATATTTACATGCTCACAGATGCTGTATAGAGGGTGAGCAAGTGTTGCAATGCAATCATTTGATTCCATGTGGGAACAAATTATTTCAAAACATTGAAAATTCTACAAGAACAACCCCCAACCCCATCATATTGAAGGAAATTATTTCTTATAAAAATGATGGTGTGAAGGTTGACAAGATTATATACAGATACCAAGCAAGATTGTCTGGAATTTGCAAGCATATTTTAGCCCTGCTACTCTACAAGGTTGTACGTACTACAAAATATCTTGTCGAGTCTACTGATTTTGAAGGTAAAATTCATTGTTCAGTTTTGTCTCTGCTGTTTTTTTTTGTTTTCCATAACAATGAGATGTACAAAACAGAAAACATTAGGATTATCCATATTTGATGAAAACTAAGAGAAGGATGACATTAGTTTGAGACCTAACAGAACATGAAAACATGCATGATTGTAATGTAATTGAACATCAGCAAGAACAATATATTCATTTAATAGAAGCTACTAATTTTTTTACTGTTTAGATAGGGAAAAAATCTATGAAATGAAAATGGGTGATAAATTTTGAATAAAAATGGACATTCTTCAGAGAACTGTATGTATGCAGAACATGACGTGATCATCGATTAACAATGTTGAAGAATTCATTACGCTAGATTTCAATGTATTTTTCATTAATTGCATCTCACTTGTGTCCTAGACTGCAGTTATAATAAAATAAAATTATTCAACTTATCTATCGATTGATTGCACCTTTTCCGTTGCTACATGAACTTCATTACTATCAAGCGATTTTTAATATTAAATTGATACATATATGTATAATATATTGTTTTAAATTGCCAATTCTCGGAATTTATTTGAAATTCCAGATGTAGATTTGATCATTGCTGAACATGAGTTCATTTTTACAAAAATCGAGAGAATCACTCAAACTCACAAGGTGCCTAGTTTTATTGCACAGTTCCATATGACTTGCATTCAGCACTTTCAACTAGGCTCTTTGAATTGTTGAGACTTCTATATATTCAAAAATATCAAGTGGACTCAAAGTAATTTATTTCGATAAGAATGAAAATTATTGTACAAGAACAATCTGAACAAGAATTCAAAATGTCTTGACTTGAACTGCTTATTTTGGTAGGTTTTGTGAAGGTACAGCTTTCTTCTCCAGTAGCAGAAATGTTTTCATAGTGAGAGTTTCTGAAATAATTCAAAACATATGAAGCATTGTTTTCAATTGACATCTGTTTCCACTCTTGCCTGTTTTCATTCTATAATCTTCTGGTCGGAAATGGTGTGAGCATACTCAAATATGTTTAGATACAAGTTTTTCCATTATCAAAACATGCTCCCAGGATTTACGTCAATTAATTTCCTCTACGATTTCTATGCTCTTGGTAAAATAAACATTTTGATTTTTACCACGAAAACGGGCTCTAGGATTCCTAGATTTTTTAGAATTACATCCATAAACACAACAATTAGTGTTTTCACGGTTTTTTTCCGTAAAAGTAAACAAATAAACCCAGCTTTCACGTACTACCTTTCAAAACGATACTCGTTTCGGGCTTAGTTCCAGCTAACGCCGGCGGTGTCGCATAGAGTTGTGTTTTTCTCTATAAAATACCCAAGGCTGTCGCTAATGCGCCGAGCCGTGACTTAGAATGAGATATTTAAAGAAATTAACAATAAATTGAACGTTTCTATAATTATTGTCGCTTTGAAAGAATAAATTCCGTTCACTACAGGGATTCTACGAAGAAAGTATTAAAATTCTGAAAGTCATAGCTAGATCAGAAACTCAATCCACAATTTTCAGAACAAGAGGCACACATCTTATACCAACATATCACTTAGTCACTAAAAGATGCTGCATTGGAGGCACTAGGCGAGGAAGAATTAACACACCATGGAAGGAACACAACTTTAACCTGGAATAGCGATCTGGAAAACCAGAAACAAATAAAACAAAGAGCTTACCACATTTGGATGAATACAAAAAATGAACAGGATAGATTGCTTTACCGTCGTGAATAGTCAAAATGCAAGGAGTTGATAATAGACAGTAAGAATGAGACATGGGAGCGTAAATGTAGAGAATTAGAATCTTACATGGGGGGAAGCAGGTCATCAGAGGGCTGGAGATCGATAAAAAGAACGGATAACAAAAAGTTACATACAACTGATAACACTAAATGAATGGAAAGAACACTACGAGAAAGAGCTTTGAGAAGATAGGACAGAATTCATTAATATCACCCCTAAACGATATACAGCACAAGGTACAGCAGAAATAATCACTGAGGAACATACTGAAAAAGCCATAAGATCTATGAAAAACAAGAAGGCAACCGGACCCGGAGGAATCCCAGCCGAACTGATTAAAAATGGAACAAAATTTTTTTTTTCGGCCCTGACGAAGGGTTAAGCCACGGCCTTCTATATCCCCTGGCCCGGCGCCTCAAGCGGCAACGTCGCAAAAAACGATGTTAGGGAGGTATACTGCTTACGTGCTCAGCGTGAGAGATACGATATTTCGAACGTATCATTTCATTTCCTGATGTTGATGAATTTGTTTTCTGATGAAAATCTGGAAAAAGGATAGAAGTATGCCCTACTCAGTCAATGAATTGAATATAAATGAAAAACAAAATTGAAATCAAACTGAATTGGTTGATGCTTTATTCAAGTCATTGTCTAGCAAGAACCACGGGGAGGTGTAGGGCCATCTCTCGCCAAAAATGTTGACTCAAATATAACTCTTAAAAGAATTAACTCAAATAAAATTCTCTGTATACATAACACAATAAATTGGAATTTTCAAAAAAAACGTAACATATAATTCAGATACATTGGAGAGATAGTTTTTACTCCCACTATCCGAATTTGCAGAAATTTCCGTAGACGATGAAATTGATATCAAGTACCTCTTATTTGGAAGAATAAAAAATTTCCCATTAAATCACAACAAAGAGGCTGACTGCGAATATAAAATGAAAGACATGATGATTGCCTCAATTGATTGATAATGATTTCGAGTTGGTCGAAATTTTCATTATTTTTACGTGATAAAAATGCTTCTTATGAAGTCAAGGCATCTCTCAATAAATCTGTTGCAGATTTTTACTGGTATTTTCATTAGGAACATTTTTATAACGAGAAAGCAAATTCGTAACTTGAGACCATCTGCTGAGATTCAAATCAGAATTATCCATTTTAAATAATTCGCGGAAATTTGGACATTTTTATGAAATATTTTGATCTGGAGACTATCATTAATTTCTATTGAGCTTTCGAGGGTTAATGTTTTTTAATAATTTAGAATATAAAAATATATCGCGTTATCGAATTGTTTGATTTCCTATCCAGAGATATCAATTTTAGCAGAATAATTTTCAAATAAGTCTTTGAAATCTTTGATCAAATCAGAACTCAAAAAAGCTTCTGTCTCATTATTAATCCTAGTAACAATTGCTTACCTTCTACACTGAACATCGGTCCTTTTTAATTGCGTTGGTTTAGTAAAATATGAGGATAAATTTGGAAAAACTTTCGGAATGGAGCATTCTTTCAATTTTGGAAATCTCAAAGAAATCAATTTAATGGTTCCATCTGCTTGCAAATGCTTATCGAACTTGATGATATCATCGGAGACAAAATGTTTCTCGCAAACAAAACTATTATTGGTACTTATGAAATTTAGCGTTATGACCCTCATCCATAAAAGCTTACGCTGTTCATCTTTCGGAAATCTAAAACAACTAAAATATCCTTCAATTTTGTAGACGGATAGTTTTTTTACAAGTGGAATAAAACACGTTTTGACCATTTTTCAAAGCAGATGACCTCAAGTTAAAGTTGAATTAATAGGTTAGATACTCACGGATACTTACAAAAAACAATAATCCGTTATTTCAAGGCAAATCAATATCACAAACAAACAAATCGAAAAATCACAGATAACCATAATTCACGTAATTTTTGACATAGATTACCGGAATAATGAACACTAAACTAAGCGTACGCTACAAAAACGCGGAACTTATTTATCACTAGATCTGCTTGCTTCCACGATACGACGGGTGGCTATGCCTCTATGCAGCGTTGCCGCTCTTGGCAATGCCCGGGCCTTTGGATATAGAAGGCCGTGGTTAAGCGGTACCGCCATCCCCGCAGCAGGCCTTGAGCTGGTGGATGTCTCGGGGTTGCGGATTGCTGCGGGTTTGTGTGAGCCTTTCACCCATTAAACCACCCTCCTCTTTCCCCGGGTATCATCGCCTCCTGGAAAGGGCTGCTAAGCCCGTAATTCAGGTGCGTAAACCGGTCTGTGCCACTCTTCTTTCACCCTTGTGTCCTGGATCTCCTTCCTTCGCATAACCGTCGTTATGTAGCCATAAATGTCATCCCAGCACTTCCTCTCTGCCAGCATAGCCTCTATCAGGCCCTCAATTGGAGGTATTTCTCCCATTTCTCGCACGAGTGCTTCCCTTTCTTCGGACCATCTGCTGCAATAGTAGAGCATATGCTCGGGGTCATCCACTTCCTCGCATACGTAGCATCTGTCATCTTCCGTCCGTCCGATCCTTTTTGTGAAAGTACCGTATGACCCATGCCCCGTCAAGAACTGAGTGAAAAAATCTCCCGTTCTTCTATGTGGACACTCTATCCACGAAGATATATCTCTTATCAGCCTCCTTGTCCAGGCTGCCTTGGTTTCTCCTCCGCTCCAGCGCCTCTGCCACTTCTTCAACGTCCTTCTCCTCGCCATACGGCGATTTCC